>PVLD010008453.1:53096-83800 GCA_004027595.1 Dinomys branickii
TTTTTTTTTTTTTTTTTTTTTTTTTTTGTCTTTTTGAGACAGGGCCTCACTCTGCAGTTCAGGCTGGCCATGAGCTCACTTTGGAGCCCAGGCTGGTCTCAAACTTGCAACGATCCTCCTGCCTCAGCCTCCCAAGTGCTGGGATTACAGGTGTGTGCCACCATGCCCGGCCCTTTTTTTGGTACGAGGTATCGAACTCAGGACCTTGTGCTTGCAGGCAGGTGCTGTGCCACTGAGCTCTATACCTGGCCTCGCCTATCCCTGAACTCTGAATGTTTCTCTCCTGTGTATTTTTCTAGGTTTTATAGTTTTACATTGTCAAGGCATAGTGATCCCATAAAACCAACTGTAAAGTCTTCTTTCCTTTTTTAATTAATGAAGAGAAAGTCATTAGCTGTAGGGTTATTCAGATGATCTATTTCATCTCAGTTGAATATGTTACCTTTAGGTTTTTGAAGAATTGATCTTTATTTAAGTTAAATTTATTGAAGTGCAGTTATTCATAATATTGCCTTATTTTTAAATATCTGCTTAAGAGCTACTGGCTACCCGGCATAGCCTTCCTGATAACAGATGACTTATGTATTCTTAGTTTTTGAAGAATATTTTTGTTTTATAGGTTTTTCTTTTGTTCTCCTTTTATAGTTTCTGCTCTAGTCTTTATTATGTTCCTCCTTTTGCTTTGTTTGCTATTTCAGCTTTGTTGCTCTCCTTGTTCTGTTCTTCAGGTTTCTGGGGAGCAGCAGCTGAGAATATTTACTTAATTCCTTCCTTGTTTTCTATTTAAGCACATAGCAGAATAACTTTTCATCAGTACTGCATTAATAGCTCACATGCTTTGATCCTCATCTTTTAATTTTCATTCAGGTGTTTAACTCTCATTAAGCATTTTCTTTGACTCTTGAATTATTTAATGTGTTGTTTAATTAACCACTCACATTTAGATACTTTCCTGGTTATTTTTCTGTTACTGACTTGTGTGATTACATTATTGTCAAGGAACATATACTCTGTATGGTTTTGCTTCTTTAAGGAAGAAGAGTTTATCTAAGGGAGTAAAAAGAACTCTGTGTACTACTGTCTTTGATGGGTGCTTTAAAAAAGTAGGTTATTGGCAAATATTTTATTTAGACCGGAAGACATTTTTGTAGGCTAAGGTATTTGTGCCTCTTAACTTTAGACTCAGCGGAAGGGTGAGAGTTTGAATTGTTAGCTGTTAGGTGCCGATCATTTTATCTTTTCTCCCCTTGTCTTTTCTCTATTGGAGTGCCCATGTCCCATTCAGTATAGGGACGGAGAAAGTAATTTACAAAACTAGGTTATTTTAAGCTCTGGTAGAAAAATTTTTTCAGGAGAAAAACATCTAAGATTAAAATCTCCATACATTTCTATTATAAGTTAAAAGTATGAGCCTGTGTGAATGTGAGCGGGCACATTCCTCTTGCTAACTGTGACGAGTACTGTGAACTTGGTGTCTTAGGTGTCTTACAGTACTGTGGACTTGGGGTCTTACACCTCACTGATGCGCTGCCAGCTAGCAGTGCATCGTATAACAGAGCCCAGGGCTGTTCATTTGCTGTGCAGGTATTACCTCCTTCATTACCAGCACATTCCAATTAGGTGACCGCTATTTTTACTTCTATTTTGCTGGGATTACAGGTGTGCACCACTACACCCAGCTGAGAATCAACATTTTAATGAAAGCAGTTCTAGGGATTTTGAAAGCCTGAAGTTCTTGAAGTATGTGGCAGGGATGTCTCTGCATCTGGTATTTAATTCTTATACACATACTTCCCCTTTTCTATTTCTGTACCTAATCTGATGGCTTTGACTTTGGCAGTGTGGTTATTGCTATGTGGCAGTTGTCATTAGTTGCCATTTCTTTAAGCACCTAAAATCTCTTGGTTTGAGATTTTTTATTCTGCTTTGTGGTTTTCTTTTTCATTAGGGTTGAAGAGAGAGGTGTTATTTGAATCATTATGCATATAGGTTTTGAGTAAAAAAACTGCATTGAACTGTTAGTTTTAAAAATCAACATTTATTTTTGTCACGTTACAAGAAGTCTGCTGCGGGTTTTTTTGTTTTGTTTTGTTTTGTTTTTTGGTGTCAGGAATTGAACTCGGGACCTTGTACTTGCCAGGCAGGTGCTGTGCCACTGAGCTGTACCCCCGGCCCTTGTGCTGCTGGTCTGATACAATTGCTCAGTGATGCTTCTGATTATTTTGCCCCTTCCTTCAAGCGTACTTTAAAAAGCCGTTTTCTTGGGCATCACTTCAGAATTCAGGGCGGAGGGATGGGGAAGAAGGTGTCTCCAGAGCTGGTTTTGTCATCGGGAAGCCCGCTGCTTTCCATAACCCGCCATTCTCTACTTGCCTTTGTCAGGCTGGTTGCCACTCCGTTGGTATTCATTGTGCGGGAGAACGGTAAGCACATCTGAGCATCTGTGGAGAGGTTCTGTGAAGCAGCGATGCAGGGTGAGGGCTGAGATTTAGAGATGGGTGTTGGAGTTACTGTCAGTAATTACATCTCCGATTCAGTTTTTATATGGAGCAGTTTTACCTGATTTCAACATTACATGATATGTACATGTTTTAAGGTATGACATTATATATCATTAAAATGTATAATTTTTATTTTTTATATATTAGTTAAATAAAAATTTTTAGAGGATATAGAATATTTCCCTTACTGAGTTCAGTGTGGTGGTGCCCACCTGTAACCCCTGCACTCAGGAGGCTGAGGCAGGAGGATCACTGTGAGTTCAAGGCCAGTCTGGACTACATAGTTCAGTACTAGCTTGAACTACATCTTGAGACCCTGTCTCAAAACAAAATAAAATGAAGCTGGGCAGGGTGGCACACACCTGTAATCCCAGCACTTGGGAGGCTGAGGCAGGAGGATTGTTGGGAGTTTGAGACAGTCTGGGCTCTAAAGTGAGCTCAAGGCCACCCTGAACTGCATAGTGAGACCCTGTCTCCAAGAAAAAAAAAAAAAAAGACCAAAAAATAACAAACCAAAATGAAACAAGACAAAATAATATTTTCTTTTTCTGCTCTTCTCTATCCTACTTTTGTGCTAGGGTGCCATTTGTTATCACCTTATTTATTTTTTTAAAATATTTTTTCGTAATTTCTAAGGTTTGCTATGAAGTTGGAAGGAGTGCCTTTGGTGGTCGCTTCATTTTAATCATAGTATTTCTGTGTTTGGATCAATGTTAAAGTAATAATGTGAGTGTTCTGAAATAGAGGTTTCCTGATTACCGCACCACAGTCTACCCCTCCATCTGCTAAGTCACAGTTCTGAAGGTAGAGAGCACAGGACCTGCGCCCCTTACAAATAGCCCCGTGGCCCCTCCCCCTCTTCCTGGGCACAGGGTCTCCCTGGCCCGCAGAGCGCCCAGGCTGGGCTTGCACTTGCTGTCCTCCCGCCCAGCCTTTGGGAGTGCCGGCCTGCACCCTGCGCTCCTGTTGTCTTTTCACACGGAAGGAGAGCCCAATTTTAGGGTTCAGGGTGTCAGCTTAACCCACGATTTTATTGCCGCTGTTAATTGAGGTTTTGGGGTGAATCTGCAGCATTAACTTGGAATTTATACGACGGTCATCACTACATCTGAGGTGCTGAAAAGCAATAAAAGAGCATTCTGTTACTCTTGTTTCTTTCGTTATGTATTTTGAATTTATCCTCTTGTGAATTCAGTAGGTTTTAAGTATTGATACAGGTTGGAATTTCTAAAACAGTTTATATTTTTATGCTCCATATGAATATATGCCTGCTATGTTAGATATTTCTTGACTAAATTCAATTCTAAAATCAATGAAGTATTTCTAAAAATCACATTGCCCAATAAAGTTGTATAAATGAAAATTGTGTGACTGTTGTAAATGTTAAGAAGCAAATACATTAGCTCTCTGGAGCCTAATTGGTTTTTGATCCTTTTTTTTTTTTTTTTTTTTTTGCGGTACTGGGGATCGAACTCAGGACCTTGCGCTTGCCAGGCAAGCGCTTATTCCACTGAGCTATATCCCCAGCCCCTGAGCTATATCCCCAGCCCTGATCCTTCTATTTTACAATATTACAATGTGAAATGAATGTAAGATGTTATAAATATGGTAAATAGTACAGGAAACTTTAAATACTGAACCGCATAGCATAAATTTTTAAAACGTGTCATTAAATACTCTAAATTTTTAATTTGTGTGTGGTAGATAAAATCTTGGACAGCTCTGTCTCAGCCACTTTAGATGGTGAGTCCCGATGAGGTTCGCTTGGTTCCTTTTCTGCAGCACTTACGCTCCGTGGCAGGACACTTAACAGGAACACCTGGCTGTGTCATCTGCCCACGTTGTATGTAAATCTTGGTTAACTTACCCCAGATGTGGTGGAAACCCAAATGGGCCTGGGTGAAATGCTAGCTTAGTCTTCCCAGCAGCTGCTTGTCTCTCTTCGGACGTAGGATAGCAGAGATATCTCTAAGAATTCAGGGCTATTAAAAGAAAACTATGAAGAGTCTATTGAATTTCACTTTCGGCACCATAGCTAATTTGTGTTTCTGTTTAAAAATACCAGCTTTATTCAGACACAGTTCATGTACATAAAGTTCACCATTTTAAATGCCTGCCTATCAAGTGCAAGGTCCTGAGTTCAATTCCTGGTGCAAAAAAATGTTCACCATTTTACAGTGTACAATTTAGTTATTTTTAGTGCATTCTCAGAGTTATACACTGACCACAGCTATCTCATTCAAGAGCATTTTCATCACTCCAAAATAAACCTGGTCCCTAGTAGCTAATGCTCACCCAGCATTCCCTCCTGCTGGCCCGTGGCAGTTGCTAATCAATGTTTTGTGTCTGTACACTTGCTTATTCTGTATTTCATATAAACAGAATCATGTGATATTTAGCCCCATGTCTGTGACATTTTTTACTATACATAATGTTTCAATTTCAATCCACCTGTAAACATGTATCAGAACTGCATTTTTTCATGGTTGAATGTAAAAGTGTACCATACTTTGCTGATCATTGCATTAGTTGATGGACATTTGGGTTGTTTTCAGTTTGAGGCTCTTTAAGAATAGGGCTTTGACTGTTACTTTGTAGATTTTCATGTGAACAGATTTTTTTTTCTTTTGGACAACTAGAAGTAAAACTGCTGGGACACATGATATCTTTATGATTTGTTTTTTGTTGGTGTTGGTACTGGGGATTGAACCTAGGGCCTTAACACTGAGCTGCATTCCCAGCCCTCCCTTTTTAAACATTTTGAGACAGGTTCTTGTTTTGTTGCCCAGGTTGGGCATGAACTTGTGATCCTCCTGCCTCAGCCTCTTGGAGTGCTGGGAAGATTAATGTTTTGAAACATTTCCTAAGTGGTTGTATCATGTTTATATCCCCCAAGAAATATATGTGTGTGTGTGTGTGTGTGTGTGTGTGTGTGTGTGTGTGTGTGTGTGTGTGTATTACTGTTAGAAATATATATTTGATTTACATTTCCCTGTGCCAGTGATTTTTTTGTTTACTTTTAATTGAGTTCTTTACATTGTTGCTTCGTAGGTTATTTAGAGACTAGATCTTTATCATATGTCGTACAAATACCTCCAAATTTGTGGCTTGACATTTTACTTTCTTAGTAGTGTCCTTTGGTGCCCAAGTTTTTAATGTTGAAGTATAATTTATCTACTGTGTCTTGCGTTGCTTTTAGGTGCATGGACTATGTTAGGTGCATGTTAATGGAGTTATCTGGTAGACAGATGGTAGTGGTTTAGTCCTTGTTAGTGGAAGTGAAAACAGAAATACTTGAACAGTTGGAATATATTTTTATGATAAAATGACAACTATATATATTGCTTATTAAGTGCTAGGCATTGTTTTCAAGTCTTTTACATATTAATTTATTAGAACTAACAACCCTGAGATTTATTATGGTTTTTATTTTTTCAGATGAAGAATTTCAGAGTTATTAATTTACTTTCTCATGACCGTTGTGGTGACTAAGCACAGATATATTTACTATTCTATACCATCTTAAGAGAAAGCATATAGTAATGTGTAAGGCTTTGTATTTATAGTGCTATTACCTTATGCTTTCATTGCCTGTTATACTAACATTGACTGCTTTGCATATCAAATTAGCTATTTTAATGTAATCTGATACAAAATTTTGTGTGCATGCTCACATGTAGTTTTATTATGTGTTTAAATGGATAGTATAACTCCATTTATGCATTTAGAGATGCTTAGAAAGATGTATTTCAAGATATTGAGAAATAGTTGTCTCTGGGTAGTTTGGACATGTGGGCATGTGTGTTTTTCACACTTAGATACATTTCTGAAATAATTTGTTATTGTGTTGAATATGGCTGTATTCACTTTGAATACCAAACAAAACCAAATGTCTGCTGCTGAACTTTTAAATTTCTTCCATCACATTGATCTCATGTTCTAACCCATGTCGTGTGGATTCTTATTTTAGCAAGGATATATATATATATATATATATATATATATATATATATATATTCTTTGTACTATGTTGAATCTTTTAAACCATAGCAATACTAATTTTTAATCTGAGAATACCTTAGTCTTTGTTGATTTTGATGTTAGATTTATGCGGCTTTTTCTACTTGGAGATTTTCTTGACCGCAGTGCAGATGGTATACTGTGAGTTCGCACACTGTGGTCTGTGGCCCTTTGGCTGTTTGTTACATATGGCACTACCTACCTGAGATAGTTCTTACAGATGAATTTTGCCGTGTAATAACCCTGACTTTGAACCTCAGTTATGCAAAATATTATCCTCTCAGAATGAATTTCATTCTTGTCACTAGCAGGTTTATGTAATGAAACTATTGCAGTGAATTCACTATAGTTTTGAATCTCATCAGTAAAATTTTTCATATAATTTGTCTCTTTCATTATAAGTACCTACATGTAATACTTTTGATTTTGCTTTCTTGCCTGTGGATCCTAAAATTTTACTACTTGACTGTTACAGAAAAAGTTTACCAACCTCAGCTCCAGTTTACCAGTCCCAGTCCTTAAACCCACACTGGTCTGGTGCCCACAGATATCCTCCGCTTTCAGTTGCATTTTGAAATGTGGCCCCTGGGTGTACAGACACTGTATCCTTTACTACCCAAAACTGCTTAGCTCCTGAGTTACAAAGTACATAGTGCTTTTTAAAAATAGGTATAGAAATCTATTTGTTTCCTAATTTTGAGAGCAGGATTTTGGATAATGAGAGGAGAATATAGTAGTTTATTTCCTTTTTCTCACAAGTGCCTAATCTATACATGGTAAACGTTATTTGCCATTATATTTATTACTGCTGTGTCACTATGTGAGATACTCCATAGAGCTTTCCTGTTTCTTAATGAGAAAATGTTAGAAATACCATGGCTTATAATAGTACATGAAAACCACCCAGCTAGCTCGTTAATACCAACAGATATATGCGTTGTCACTTAGATGACTTGTTATCGTCATAATGTTATTTAGAGAATTTAGTTTCTCTAGCTTGCCTGACAGCTAGTGTCGTTAGCACCCCTTCTCTGCGCATGCGTATGTGCTGGCCTGTCTTCGGGGCATGCGTGGACTCACTTCTCTAATAGCAGTTTCCACGTAGTGTTCGGCAGAGTTCTGTCTTCCTGCTTTGATACTGATGGTTAATGCCTCATGTCACATGTAGTCCTAAAGGGAAAGAAGATATAAATGTTTTAGAAAAAGATTTTGGAAACAATGTGGATGGGGTATAAATTACTAAACAAAGCTCATGATGTTTTTCTTTATATATTTGATTCTCTCAGATGGAAGTACATTTGATACTGTGATACTAATATTTTCTGTTACTGTGTATCTCCTTTCTAGCTTATGCTGCTCATACTTACCTTTCTTTTGCACCCCCCTCTCTTTACTACTACTTTCACTCTTTTTAAAAATAGGATCATTCATCCATTTAGGAAAGTCACTTAAGCTGAAAATTGTTACAAGCAAACTGCAGAGGTTAAAGCGATGTGGAACAACTTTTTATCTGAAACGCTAGAATTTTGGGGAGTTACATTTGTCAGCTTTCCTATAGCCTTTCATTTTAACATTAACGTATCATTTTGATATGTGACAGTAATCTAGAAGAGTAGGCATGTGGCTGAACTTGTGGTTTATCCGTGCATTGGGAATGTTTTTGTAGCAGTAGACATAGTGAGGTTATCTTGTCTTGCTGCATAAGGTAAATTTTTTTCAAGAGGTTTCAGACTCCAAGTTTATATTTTGATGAATACATATATACAGCTTTTCTTTGTAGTAAATACCTGAGGTACTATTTTAGATTTTAATCTTGAGTTTAGACTTATTTGGAGATCTGATATAGTGAGACAAAAAAAAAAACCCAAACCACAACTGGGTGTGGTGGCTCAGGCCTGTAATCCCAGCATTTGGGAGGCTGAAGCAGGAGGATCATTGCCAGTTGGAGACTAGCCTGGGCTACAAAGTAAGCTCAAGACCGGCCTGAACTGCATAGCAAGACCCTATCTCAAAAAGACACACACACAAAAAAAAGTTATAGTAAAAAACGATCTGATATATTGGAATGTTCTTCTCTATCTGCTGGAGGAATTTTACTTAATTCATGTTGCTATAATGAAAGCTAATATGTACACATAGATACACAATTTTCACGTTAGATCCCCTCACAGACACCCTTACACTGCTGCCGTTTTCCTTGTCCTGATTCCCCTTTGCCCCGCCTCAACCCCGTTTGTTTGTAAAGCAGTGTTTGACAGTTGTGATGGAAAATTAATGTAGTTCAATTTAGAAGACCTTCTAAAGCGTTGGGCCTGCCTTTTCGAAGCTGTGTGTACAATGCGTAGAGCAGAGGCTGATGATATAGTTGGTGGTAGGGTGCCTGCTAACAATGCCTGAGATGTGGGTTGGGTTCCTAGCACATATGCCCCACCTTCAAGCAATAACGAATTTTACTTGACTTTCATTTTATGAAAAAAGTAAATGGAGCTATTTTTGCTCAAGGTTTTACCTTTACACTGGTATCAAGGTAGAGATAGTAAATTAAAATTGCTACTTCAAATACCAAGGAACATAATTCACTGTATAAATCTAAAACTAATTAGTGATTTTCCCTAGCTCAGTTGTATGAGCAGCCAGTTGCTTTTATAAAGTCTCCCAGACCTTGTAAGTTGACCATATTCATTCATTTTTATATTTTCTGTTTGTAATGGCAATACAAGGGCGGAGTTGCATGGACACAATAGGCAATAGAGATAGTAGTATCATGCAAAGTCAGTGGCACCTGACTGCAAAAGTTTGCCAAACTCTGCAGAAATACGAATATTATCTTTGGTTGTTGTTTTTGGGTGTACATTTAGAGTGTTTTAATACGTTCTTTCTTCTATATACTGTCACTGCTCTAAATTTTTTTTTTGTCGTTTTGAGGCAGGGTCTTGCTATGTAGCCCAGGCTGACCTTGAGCTCACCTTGTAGCCCAGACTGGTCTCGAATTCACAAAGATCCTCTTGTCTCAGCTTCCCGAGTGCTGGGATTACAGGCATGCACCACCATGCCTGGCTTGTATATCATCACTTTTCAGGGTGTTTATCTTTGAATGTTTAAGTGAATTCCTTTTTTTTTTTTTTTTTTGCGGTACTGGGGATCGAACTCAGGACCCTGCGCTTGCTAGGCAAGCGCTTATTCCACTGAGCTATATCCCCAGCCCCTAAGTGAATTCCTACCTAACTTTGCTACAGCTACCCACATCCCTTCCACCATTCTGCACCTCTGCATTTTTCTTGCAGGACCATTTTTCCAAAGTTGAAATCTCATTCCACCGTTTCTTAAATAAAGTCCAAACACCGCTGGCTTTTTGCTGATTTTTGTCAAGCTTCCGACATCCTAAAGAACTTGCCTACCATTTTCACCTAGTTTGTATGTAAAGTGGACTATCTAAGTAGATCCAAATGAGAGTGGCTTTCTCCTTCGAAGTAAGAGTATCAATACTGAGAACCAAATTCCAGGCTGAGTGTTGAGGCACATTTCTGTAATAGCGTCAACGATGGGGGCTGAGATAAGAGAGTCACAAGATCACTGCCAGGCAGCGCAGTTCACTGAGACTGTGTCTCACCATGAAAGCAAAAGAAAACAAAAATAAAAATAAATAGACAATGGCAAAAACACAGGTTAAATTCCTCAGTTCAGGGGTATTGTAAGAACATTTTTTGTGTAATTCTTCTTTGTGCTTTAAGTCACTGTCTCCTAGTGAAGCAGTCAGTTATTTTCCTTTTCATTGCCTCGGTGCCTGAATACGTCAGAGTTACTTCACTGCCTGTGTATTACCTTGTAGTACATTTCTTATGTGTCTGTTAAGCTGCAGTCACGTGGATTTCTTTTTTTTATTCCTAATGTTTCACACAGTGTATAATTAGCATTTAAGTAAATGATTGCATTAGTAATTTTCACTGTATTATGTAACTTTAAAATTTTTACCATTCTATGCTTACTAGAAAGTCTTTTAGGAAAGTAAGCCTGACCCATAATTTTTGTTACAACTCTGCAAGGAATCACATGCCTCAGTCCTACGCTAAGGAATAGAATTCTCATAAGTTTTGTAGATCCCTGATGTGAAGTTTTGATCATTGTTCCTTGTGAAACTTACCTATAAAACAAAATTTTTAATTTATTAACCTATTCTTAGGTAAATTACAGAGTGAGACAATAATTTCTATTTGTATTCGGTGCTTTGTGATACTCTTAAATCTACATAATTTCAGCTATTTTTGTATCTTATCTCATCTCTAGGTTCAGGACATCTGCTTCAGCCATGACTGTCGCTGGGTTGTGGTCAGTACCCTGCGGGGTACCTCCCATGTTTTCCCCATCAACCCTTATGGTGGCCAGCCTTGTGTTCGCACTCATATGTCACCACGAGTAGTGAATCGCATGAGCCGTTTCCAGAAAAGTGCTGGGCTGGAAGAGATTGAACAAGAACTGACGTCTAAGCAAGGAGGTCGCTGTAGCCCTGTTCCAGGTCTATCCAGCAGCCCTTCTGGCTCACCCCTGCATGGTAAATGTAATTTCTGTCTCTCCACTGCTCCCTTCAATCTTCCTTGACTGTGTTTTTAATTTTAGGGAGTTGAGGTCAAATAAAAATTTTGTAGAATAACAGGATCTTAAACTCATTTAAAGCATTGTTATTTACTAAATAATTAATAAACATGAGCCAGTATAGCAACGGTGATCTATACCATGCACCCTAACTAGGGATGTAAGGGGCATTTGTCATCATGCTTATATAATTTGAACCTACTTTCTTACCTTTAGGGCACTGATCTGCATTTCCACATATGCCTTCCAGAGTATTCTGTCTGTAACGGGCTAGTACTATAGTTCATTATTAAGTATTTGTTGTTGCAAAAGAATAGTCAGTCATTAGTCATTTTCATAAATGTTCTATATGGTAGAAAATTAATTAAGTCGATACAGAGACCATTTAAATATCTCTAACCTGGTTTGTTTTTTGAGGCAGAGTTTAAAATTCCTTACTTCTTTGTGCAGATCTGCTTCTGTTCATTTATCCTTTCTAATATTGTTCATGTATATTTGTATGCTTTTTGCTTTGGAGTTTTTCTAATAATGCAATGAAAATTTTCTACCATTTCTTGATATAAATGTATACTCAGTTTTGAGTGGAAATTCTGAGTCATTGCATTTGTTAATCTTAACCTTTGTAAGCAACACCCGAGTAATTACACCATTTCATTCCTATCAAAATGCCTTAAAATGTGACCCCTGGATTACTCCTTTTTCTGACTATTGCTTACTTTTCTTGATCATAACCATGGTCGGTAGGTTTTGAAGGTTGAGGTATTGCACCCCAGGCATTGTGGCACACATTTGTTATCCCAGCTACTTAGGTGGCTAAGGTAGGGGGATGCCAAGTTCAAGACAACCTGGCTAATTTATTGAGTCTTTGTCCTAAACTATAAAGAGAGACACTGATAAGCTAAGAAGGGTTTGTAGTCTTTCCATTTGTGTATCACTGGAGGGTGTTCTCTTACGCATCTTTTTTTCCTCCCATCCTTCCTTTTTCATTGAGAAACCACATAACAGCTTTTCCTTTGGCTTTGGGCATGATGTACACCAAAAATTAAAGTCATTCCTGCCTTCATAATTCTTTTACTCCAAGAGAAAGACAGACATTGAGTGACCATCCACAAATACCTTCTGGTATATTTTGGTGAAGGCGCGTATCATTTGCAAAAGGATAGTAGTTGAAGAATAATGCTAGATTTCTAAATTGAAGTATTATCTTTTCCTCTAGCTTTATTGATTTCATAATTTTATGGAAATTTCATAAAGGAGATTCCACACTCTTTGACAATACTTAAAACTTTGTTTTATGAGGCAGGAATTTCAGAAGGCAATTTTCTCCCAGTAACACATATGCTAAAATCTGACTCTTAGAATTTCACACTTGTGTGTAGATTTTCTCCTTTTGGAAGCACAGACAATAGAGGGATGGTCATTTTTCTACATTTTCTTTTTTGTGTCCTACATGTCAAAACAAAATGGGCATTGTTGTTGGTTAGTTCTAAAAATGACATATTTACAAGTTTGTGTGAGTAAACAGTCTGATGCTGGTAAAAAAACAATATAATCCTTTGAACAGAGAGGGAGTCATCTTGAAAATTAATCATGTTTTGGCGGTAATACTGTTGTTGTCTGTGCTCCTTTTAGCAAAGTAAAGGAAACTGTTAAATAACAATTGACATAGGGGTATTTCCTTTTACTTTTTGGAGACAATCCAGTTTAGGTTAGGATTATTTTATCTGTTTGCCATTTTAGAGGATGTTTATTTATTTGAAATATATTCTTTCTAAGTATCTCTTTCATTTCCTAGCTTGTTGCAGTGACCTTAGGGTAGATGAGGAGTTCTTAAATTGAAACTCACAGGCAGGGAGAGGAAAAAAATTCAATCTGTATATCCACTACCTTTAACCACAAGTAAGCATTACTTGTCTTTTTTTTTTTTTTTCATTTTAAAGAAAATAGTACCAAAAAAAGAACAAAAGCAAAATACAAACAACACAAAGCAAGGACATTAAAAATGATACAGGGATTCAAACCAGACGATAGGGATTAACAGTGGTTGTTATATTACCTATTGTTATTGTCAACGAAGTTGCTCAGATCACCAGATGTAAGAAGATCGATCAAATCATTAAAGGGAACAAGACAATAATAATTTAAAAGAACATTAGAGGCAGTACATAGTGGCACTCCGCAGGATGGCAGGAATTCAGCATTGCTTTTCATTATGAATATAGAAAATGTGCTAATGATATTAGCAGTACTTGTAATGTTGCTACCAATAGAAAACGCAGATGTTTTCACATCACACAAAATACGTAATAATATATATGTCTTGACTTACTGAATATTTCTTCAACTATTGTTTATGCCCATCATTGCCTTGAAATTATTATATATGATTATAATATTAAGTCAAATTTCTTATGTCTTTAGCTATTTTAATATCATTTCCATTTTAATTATGCACATTATATCGCATGCATTTATAACTGTTACTCAGAAAAGGAATTCACAAACTTCCCTGTCTAGGTAGCCTGTGATGCAACACTGATTATGAATCTCTGATTGCAAATTAACCATTTCTTCTTTCTCCCACAAACATTTCCTTTGTTAACTGGAGGATCCGCTAGTTTGTACTTAAAATCATTGTGTCTCACTGCTAGAATGTTAGAGAATGCCCTACCATATTTCCATCTGCTTGTTCAGTATGCCTAGATTTCTGTACCTTTCTGTGAATATGCCACATATGTTCATTTTTTTTCCTGTATGTACACTGTTCTTGAAATAATTTTTACTCTTTTGAATGCCTACTCAGTTAGCTAGAATACCACCTAATCCCTTGAGTTTTCTCTTGACATTGTATGATGCGTAAACCTTGATATTGGTATCCTGTGCATACATACTTCTGTCTCATGGAAACGGGATTTTCGTGTCTACCCTTCTTACTGTATTGACCTCTGTGAGGACAAAAGCTTATCTTTTGTATTTACCTTGGCACCTTACTTATCAGTTGGCAAAATGTTGGCTGTAAAGCTTTAACCATCTTCAGATGTTGTTCTAAGAAAAGCAAGTGGGATATAAATCATTACTTGCCAGAATGAAGAAGTTGTCATTCACAGTGATCCTGCTTTTCAGTTTAATATATGTAAGATACGGTATAAGATATGGTAAGATATTTATTATGTCTAGGCACTGTTTTGAGCTCTAGGAATTGAACAGAAGTGGATAAAAACGGAAACTGTCCCTGTTCCTATGCAGCTATAAAGAAAAGGAAAGAGTGGAAGCGGAATAGGAAATGCCTGCCAGTGCGTGGCTATTTGAAGTTAATATCCTTCTTGCAGGCCTTACTGAAATGATGGCATTTCAGGAAAAATAAAAGTGAGGGAGAAAATGGTGCAGATACCAAGAGGCGGTGGGAATATGCTGGGAGCTTTTGAAAAATAAGGGCAAGGAGGCTAACAACTGTGCAGGATGCTAACAGGCCACGAGCTCAGGGGGGAATGTGGCCAGGTCAGGTCAGCTTTTGACTTAGTGAGAAGGGAAGGCATGGAGGATGTGGCAAATGAGCATGCAGTGATAATACTTTTTTTTCTCACATGATTGAAGTGGAAATTTGTGTGGAGAATACAGAGTCTCTAAATGGACAAAGGTAGAAATCTAATGAAGAGCCCAGCGTGGTGGCACATGTCTGTAATCGCAGCACTCAGGAGGCTGTGGCAGGAGGATCCTTGTGAGTTCGAGGCTAGCCTGGGCTACAAAGTGAGCTCAACACCAGCCTGAACTGCACAGAGAGACCCTGTCTCAAAAAGACCAAAAAAAAAAAAAAATCTAGTATAAACCCTTTAGTAGTGGGCTGGAAAAATCCAGGCAAGAGAAGGGTAGATTTGATCATTCATAGCGAGTTTGTCCAAAGTTACAAGATCTTGGTTTCCATTTTGTGGTAGGACCACCAGTGTTTCTGGTTTGTTTTACAATCAAGTATGAAAGAATAGGTGAGTCAGGGTGAGTAATAAGGCTTTGTGCCCGAGTAGCTGGAAGAGTGGGGTTGCTGTCAGCTGAAATAAGCAGTATGTGGGTAAAGCAGATTCACGGACGGGGACGGGATGGCTGGTTTGTGACACGTTCAGGGCAAGTTGTATCTCTGGCCTCTAGGATGTTGGTTATCTGTGCTTCAGGTTCACTGGAAAGTGTTCGTTCGTATGGAGATAAATGTCTGGAAGGCATAGATGAGAGTTGAAACGGAGAGCAGGAGGAGACGACCCACCCCATGGGTGACTATAGATGAGAGGCGTCCCGGGTGGGGTCTGCAAGTAGCCAGTGACATAAAACGGAAAAACATATATAAGAAGTCTTAAAGGCTGAGTAAATAAGTTGTAGGGGAAGGGGGGGAGGAGGGAATAATGAATGTATTAAATTGTATTTATAGGTCAGTGAAGGCAAGGAGTAAGAGAATGACAGCATTAAACTTTTCACATGGACATAGGACTTCTGTTATAACCGTTTTTTTGAGTAGTAGAGGCATTATTGGAGGGATTTTAGTAAGAGGAGGAACTGGCCATATCACTTTTCAGCATTTAGACGAGGTATTCGTTTTCCCCTTCTGTTTACAACCTTCATTTGGTAGTTTATTGCAATTATTTGTTTTTGTTGATCGAGAGCTTTCTAGATGCATTTCAGGAAATAGATGCATACTTGTAAATACAAAGCAGCCCCACACTGCAGCCTCCTATGGCTTCACCTACTTAAGAGACTCAGTAGTATCGTGGTGTTTCTTGACGACTCTTCTCACATCATTGTTTACTTGTGGACTGAAGTTTCCACGAGTATGTTTTAATTTTTGCCAAGGAAAATCAATCATGTGTACTGTAGTTCTGCTTTAAATTTTATGCCTCATGTGACATGGAATATATAAATAGTATATACATGTTCAATGGGGGAAATCTTCTTTTAGGATAGTTTAGTACCTAGGTTTTGCTGATTCTATGGATTTTATTGTCTTAGCCTAGATGCAGTCTTATTTCCAATCTGTTGTTTAAAATATAATGTTTTCCTGGTGAATTTGTTTTCCTCTTAGTCCTCTTGTTATCCTTTCAGAAGTTTTGACACTTAGTGTGCTCCAAAATTGTATGTATTTCCAGCACTTTTCATAACATGTGCTGTAGTTTCTCAGATTGCAGAAGAGTTCTTCACAGAAAGTGTAAGAGAAAGAGTGGCCTTCCTCAAAAGAAGTTTTTTTTTAAGGAATCACTAATTGGAGAAACTGTCTATTAAAATAGATAGTATAACTGTTGTCCTCAAGTAGATTTTAATTTTTAGAAAAGCTTTGGTTTCATAGCCAAATTAAGAGGATAGTAGAGGTACCATCATTTTGGGAGAAAATCAGATAACCTGTGGAAAATCTTTCAAAACTCCAGATGTTATAATATGTATAAGTTGTACTTTAAAGTTACAGTATTCAAAAGTATCCTTCTAAACTTAGTTCTACACATGCTATTAAACTATTCAAATCTTTTAGTTTTTGTGTTTATTTGTTTTTGGCAATGCCATATTTTTTCTCTGTAAGTTTGACTTTAAAATAAATGTACATTAATGTACTTAGCATTTGAAGCTAAGCCAGAATATTATTTTTTATTTTGCTTTTTGCTGCTCATGAAGTATTTACTTTTCTATGCACTGTTTTACATTGGTAAATTTATGCACATCAGTTCAAAATGGTTTTACTTTTAAATGGTTAATGAGACAAGCCTCTAGAGGGCAATATTTTCTCAGCTTTTCTATAATTGCAGTAAAGGCAAACTGTTACGAATGTGGGGGGAGACTGGATATTGATGTCTTATCAGGTCTTATGATAATCCTTTTTATTATGTTTTCTATGATTTATTTCTTAAGGTCTTCTTAGAGAATTGGCCTTTGGTAACTGCATTACTATCAATTAATATCTTCTTTGCGTTTTCCATCTAAATACCTAATTCCTATGAATGTATATAGGTAGTTGAATAGAAGCAGATCTTGTAGTTCTATCATTAGGATGATTAGTTTCAATGTGTTGTAAAATTTGTTTCTTTGTTTTTCTATATATATTGACATTCAAGGGTTTTTAATCCACATGCTGTGCTGCCAGAGTGATGAAATTCCACGCTAAGGCACTGAATCATTATTGTGGCCCATGATCTCTTCCCTTTCTGTTAATGCTGTGCAGCATTGGTGGTTGTGGTTTATCTTTTAATGCAAATTTTATTTTATCAAACAAATACATACATTCATTATAGAAATCAAACACCATAATTTTATAATGAAATATAAGGCAGCCTCCTGCCCCTGCTGTCCCTCTCCATGCTGTCATTTCCTAAAGGTCTCTTCTTTCGACTCTCCATAAATTTCTTTTAGCTGTTTTTTTTCCTCTCCACTTTCTGGAAATCCTGTTAGTTCAGTAATGGATCTACTACATTGGGCTTCTAACGTTTTCAAAAATTTTATTTTAGGAGGGTGTCTCTACCTGTAACTCGCAATCTTGTTGCATTTTTATTTCTGGAGTGTTTAAATATGCTTTTATTTGAATGTTTCTTTTAGTTTACTTCCTTTGCTTAATTAACTGGCTAGTTTGCATAGTGGGAATTGAACCCATGGCCTTTCCACCTAGCTTCAACTCCAGCCTTTTAAAAACTTCTTACTTTTATTCAGATTATTGTTAAACTTCTCAGTTGCCCAGACTGAGCATCAACTTGTGAATCTCCTGCTCAGCCTGCAGGAGTGCTGGGGTAATAGGTGTGTACCATCATGCTGGGCTCTTTTTTTAATTTTATAGACACCATATTGTTTAGCTCTTTGAGAGTCTTTTTGTGTGCTTTTGCTCCTTGAATTCTTCTTTTGCTCCACATTCCTTTCTTTCAGTTTGTTTGTTTGTTTGATCTTTTGTTTTTTGTGAGAAATTTGGTTCTCAACTGTGATTTTACATTTGTGCTCAAACTAGATATATTAATAAAGCGTTGATGACAAAGCTTCATCAGACTGATTAAACTACAACACTGACATCAGTGTCTGGGAATTCTTGACTAATTGTTCTTACTTTAATTTTATTATTCATTTTTATTCAGCTAATCAACAACTCAGTAGTAAGGAATTGATTGGGAGCTCTTTAAATGTAGAAAGGGCATGCTAGAGGGCCCAGTGGGCCATTAGGTAGGACTACTCGTGTACAATAGTTACTGTCTTTTCACTCAGATCCATTGATTTCCCCATACAGGAATCTCTCCTCTTTCTATTAGGGTGAAGTTGGAGTAGTACAGTCTTTCTGGCAAGAAACCTAAAAGCTGGTTTTCAGGGAGTTGAAGGAGTTATATTATGTTAGTCTAGTTATTAGACTGATCTACTTGCATGTTACTGTTGCTTTTTCAGGAAGGAGGGTAGTTAAGAATTATGGTCTGATCCCATTGATATAGGAATATTTGTGTGGAAACCTGGTAATGGAAGTTTTAGTTTTGGAGAAAAAAGTAACAACTGTGTATTGATAACTAATGTTGGAGTAAGGGTTGAATGTTTACTTTTATGTACTCATCAAAAGGATATCTGAAATTGTTTTCAGTATTTGGTTTTGCAAAAATTAGAGGGGGAAGCCAGGCGTGGTGGTGCACTCCTGTAATCCCAGCCCTTCTGAGGCTGAGGCAGGAGGATCGTTGTGAGTTTGAGACCAGCCTGGGTTACAGAGGGAACTCAAGGCCAGCCTGAGCTGTACAGCGAGACCCTGTCCCAAAGAAAAAAAAAGAAAAAATTAGAGGGGGAAAAGCAAGATGCAGGGTAACCAGTGTCTTGATGATAGACATAAACATAAATTTAGAAATTATCATTCTTAAGTATAGCAGGAAAAAATGGTCTTGAAGTTTTAAATCTGAGCAGGAGTTAGAAATTTGCTGTTGAAGTTGTAATCTGTCAAATGTTAAAAGACAGATCAGCGCTGTGCCAGGTTTGTGTCTACTGAGAAATAGAAACTCTGATGGTTCTTACAGTAATAGGGTAAATGGCATTTTGAATTTGAAGGAGGATGAGAAAGGGAAAAGGATTTCAGGTTCATTGAAAGAGTTACTCACATTGAGTGATTTGTTTTTGCAGGTGAGAATATTGAAGTTATAGTGAGGCACCAGAGAGAAAGTATTTTAGAATGGACAGAGGGATTAGTGTGGGCATTTGTTACTGGCATCTTTAGAAGAGGTAGGCTATTCCATCTTAATGTGAAGAGCAGTTTCTGGGAGAGAATACTTAATAAATGTTCGAGAATACGTCATTCCAGGGAAGTTCGGAGGGAACGGAGATGTGTCTACGTTTGATAAAATCATGGATGAGGGGAAACACAAAGTGATGGAGCTAGCAGAGAATCACAGGGAAGGGAAGAGGAGTCTTCCGTTTTTTATGATGTCACATCTCTTTGTGTCTTGTACACCGAAAGTTTTCCCATAGAAGGAACCTTTATATACGTAGGTGAATTTACAGGCATGCTTTTAGAAAAGTAAGGTTAGAAGACCAGGACTTGGTAGTAATTGTTAGTGTTCATGTGATGCATGAAGCTTAAGTTCTTCATTGTTATCAGTTCTTTTCACACATCTTTGATAATTTAGGCAGCAAGATTGAGTATTGGTTTCTCATTTTCTGTTGAGCAGAATATATAAGCATATTTTAACGGAAAGATATAAATGTTTGGAAGCTGGCATTAAAATGTATGTGAACATCAAAGGGCTCATCTTTCCTGTTGTCAGAAACGCCGATGTGGCCCTCTGCACTGCGCCCCCACCCTTGTGTAGTTGCTAAGTCTGTGGCTTTTTCCCATCTGAAGGAAATGCATCTTTGACACTTCTCATGACCTGAGTCATGATGCTGAACCAGAGCCAAAAAATATTCTTAACAGTCATGGGTAAGGAGAAGGAAGGTTCCGCTGGGTGGGGAGGGAGGGCCAACTGGAGAAGCGGGAGGCTGTGGGGAGAAGAGAGGCTTTGCTGTTTGGGTTTATATCTTTTTGCTTATTAGGAAAGTCACATTTTACTGCGATATTTGTTCTTCAGCAGAAAATATCTTGATTTTAATATTTAATCATGCCTAAAGTATACAGTGTTTAATGAAATTGAAAAAGACAGGTTCTGCAGATGTTAAATTGTTTTTGAGTTCTCCATGTCCTAAGAAAATACACTTTATATATTGCAATTAATTAGATGCTTCATCATATTACAGAGTTTTAAAAATTTCAGAGCCAGCTCTGCATACTTCTCCATGTTCTCATGTTTAAGTAATAAAGTTTTATGTGTTGAATCAGGCAGATAGGATTCTGTATTTTTTCTTTGAACAGTGGAATGGTTCTGTTAGGTCTGCTGATATGATACAAAATTTATTATGAGAAAAGCATCAGAAAGTTGTGTGTAGAATACTGTTAAAAATAATTTTCATGAGAATTATGCTGGGGCAGCCCATTTTATCCTTATTTGGTTTAAGGGGTATTAGATTATACTGTTTTAATTCTGAATTTTTTTCAGTAGGGTTAAACTCTTCAGTTAGTTCCACTACTATATTTGAGCTTCTTTCAGAAGTGTTCGAAATGTGGCCTTTAATTTGATAGTTTATAGCTTAAGGTAAAAGGCCCACCAACTTTGTATTATTTTTTATTTATATGATTTGCTTTGTACCCTCTAGTGTTAAATAGACCATCTACCTATCTGTCTATCCATCTATCATCTATCTATCTGTCATCATCATCTGTTCATATATATTTATGTAAGGCTAATCTATTTATAGTTTTTATTTTTCATTGTTGAAAGTGTATAAGACTATAATCCTAATATTTATAACTGTAAAACTTCTTAAATATCAAGAACACCAGATATTTAACTATTCCTAAATAGCAAGAACCCTTCTTAAATATCAAGAACATAGAGTATTCCCTAGTTCATCATAGAGTACTCTAAGAATAATAAAGTAATGAACTTCCTACTTTTAGGGAAGTTTTATTCATTCAGTTTATAAATTGGGCTGACTGTGACTCAGGTTAAATTGTGTAACACTTTTTAGGCAGAGTTTTGTATTTCAGTAGAAGTCCTTTTAGCTACTTCTATTTTTCTGCTTTGTATTTTAAATTGTAGTAACATTATCTTTAACTCTTGATTTCATTTACTTTTCTTAGTTTTTTCCACATAACAACTTGACCCTCCTTGTTCTAGTCCCATTAGTACCTTTCTGGAGGAGTATATACTACATTTACTCTATTGATGATTTTAGCAGTAGTAATTACTTCTTTCTGACTTTTTAATTTTTATGTGTGAATTTTTTAAACTTTGAGTTTATTTTAGCTTAAGGAAAAAGAAAATGCTTAAAATTACATATTACGACAGCCTTCACATTAAGAGTAATAATGAACAGGTAAGAATGTATTAAGACTAGAAAAGGAAACCTCACAGCAAGGGTTCATTGAGTTATTTATATAAAAAGTAAATACAGCTATAAATAATTAGTTAATAATTAGTGCAGTGCCATTCCCTTCAAAGTACAGTTTAAATTCTAGTGGCATTTAATAAATACTAGTACAAATGTTATGTAGGCTTCTTTGTTTGTTGTTGTAAGAATTAATTATAATGTTATTAGTAACCTCAATCTTTACCTTGAAAAAAAATTGGGTTCTTTTCTTTAAATCCATTTTGTGGGAGTTTAATTTTTCTCCCTTCTCACTCTTGTCCAAAGTACCAGTAGTGGTGTGTATGGTGGCTTGAATTGCTTATTTGGAAAAAGCAACAAGTATTTTTCCTTGAAATGCATACAAATTTGCAATGTTTTTACATTATCATTCATGGCCTCCAAAAAAAAGTTGTCAGAAAAATGTCAGAATGATCCTTGAACATTTTGCCTTTAATTATATTTCCTAAACTGTTAGTTGTGTTAATAGTCTTTAAAAATATGTCTCTGTGTGTTTATTTACGTGCGCGCGCGCGCCCGCGCGCGCGCGCGTGTGTGTGTGTGTGTGTGTGTGAAATTCATTTTCTTTTAATTGTGTGTGCTGTTCTCCTTGGCTCTGGTGAACAAGCGCTGCTCCCGCCTGGCCTGGTATGCGGGTCAGAAGGCGCTGCTTCTCACAGGGCGCTGCTGTTTCCTGTTCCTGCTTCAGTAGGTTACAGATTATACTGGAACATGCCTGAGAAAAGGTCAAAAAGGAGGGTGAAAGTCCTGGAATCGCAGCTGGGAAGCTTGTCATTCTCATCTAGGAAAGGGGAAGGGAATGGGGGAGAGAGGCTCCCATTTCCAGCCCAAAGCAACCCACATGTGGGAAGTTCCTATTTGCAAAGGATACTTTTGCTAAATTCTGAAAGGGTTTTGACTTTGATTAAATAAGTATCGAGAGGCTGAGAAGGCTTGTAGTGTTACATTAGGTGGGAAGGAAGAACTAAGCAGTGTTTTCAGCCTTTCAGGGTCGACGTTTTCAGTGATTGTTTTGGAACAGGCTTCCATTGTACCCCTTTGAAAGAGTCAAGATGTCAACGTTTCAGCCAAAGAATAAATGTCCACGCCCTGATAAAGTGTGGATTTGTACCCTGCTCAATACCAAAGCAAGACATTAAAAGCAGACTGAATGTTTTGGTCTTCAGTGGAATGCGGAATGCAGAACTCTTCACTTCGGCTTTTCTTTAGGAAAGCTATAATGTGGGGACGGAAGCTCTCTATGACATTTGAGAGTGGGGAAGGCATTGGGATGAGCACAGAGATGACAGACTTTTTGAGAGCAGAGCCATTTCTGTAGGTTGGTCTTTTCTAGAATAACAGGGATCCAAACTGACATCAGGTTTTGACGTGACTTTCTGCTGCAAGTGCGCAAAACAGAACAAAGACACTGGCCGGGAGTTCTTCATCCTAGAACTACCGTGGACTTTTGGAGAAGTGTGTAAGGACAGAATTTGATGCAATTCAGAAGATTCTAGTGTACTGAGTGATATAAAAGTTTCCATCATAAACCTGGAAGTTCATGTGCCTCAGTAAATAAGGGTACATTCTGGGATAAGAGTGGGTAAAGTCAGAGGCAGGGCGACCTGATAATAGCCCTCTCCCTGGGGCAGCAGGAACACCGTCTCCTTTGCTTTTGCTCTTTTCCAGATGAGTACGTTTATCTCTAAATCCCAAACAACCAAATGCAGTGCTGCTTTATGCTCTGAATGTCTCATTTGGTTGACATTATTGTATTGGAGTTCTCAGTTTTCCACACATTGCTTTCTTAAAGAAACTCCCTTTGACCCTCATTGGTGACAGTCTGTAACTTGTGCTCTAGAAGCTTGTAAAAATTTTTCTTGTACTTTCTGATTTGTGACTGTTACCTTTTGAATGACTAATGTGTTTTGAAGAGATAGTATTCCCTTTAGTTCACAATTTAAACTAGTGAAATATTTTAGAGGTTGAAAAGGAGCATATGCTTTACCCTTACTTATTTTTGTCTTGCTTGCTTTGATGAAAAATACATAGCTACATCTACACATACACACAGTACACAGATAGTAATTTTAAGATTTAGCATAATCTGAAATGTTCAACGGTTTCTGTGACTTGCTCACTTTAGGAATTTCTTGCAGTCGGCAGTCTGCCACATTCACATGTTCCCACACCGCTGCATTCACGAGCTCAGAATACCGACCTGGCAGCTTCTGTGCAGAGGGCGAGGATAAAGAGAAGAGGGTCCAGCTTCCCAGCCCTGTTACCTGGGAGTTAGTTGCTGCTGATGTCTTTTCCACAAATGTCCAACTTTGTCAAAGCCCAGTAAATCTGGGAAAGTTTATTTTCCTTGTAGCATCTGTGTTTTATAATGGGTCTTTTAATTTGTTTTTACTTTGTCTGCAGGGATTTCTTTTGTCCGGAGTTTTCAGACTCTGTCTTTTTTTCTTTTCTTTTTTTCCTGTGGAAGTGAGTCTGTTAATGATGACTGCTTTGGGAATATGCCTCTCTGCAGAGCTGACCTGACAAGCTGTTCCTCTAGTGCAGCAACCAAGCCTGTGGTTATTTTCTCTGTTCACTTTTATCCTCAGCTCATTTTTACTCTGTGTTTTTGTAGTGTAAATTGTCTGGGAAAATGTAATTTTGGACAATGCATAAATTAGGTGGCACTTTCAAGTTAGCAAGTCTCACATTTGCAGACAGTGGTGCATCCTGAGATCGAGAGTACCAGTTCCACAGAGTACAAGATACCTGCAGTCATTGCTTCTCCCAGAGGTGGCAGGGGATAAAAGAAGAGTGCCTGGGGTTGTTTCCTTAATTCCATTTACACTGATGCAAAGTTGTTCACAGTAAACATAGAGAGTCAGTGGCCGAACGCCAGAGTGAACTGCTCTGGCTTAGCACTTTGTATTGTAAGGTTGAAGACAGTAACAAACAGTGCACACAATTGAAAGCAGAGCAAAACCAAAAGTAGTCATAGATTTAAACATGAAGGGATGTTTGAAAAATTCTTATTTTTCTATGATTTTCTGCTCTCAAGTAGGATTTCTGTTTTAACTTATTAAGAAACCATCTTATTGGAACTTGGGATTTTTGCCTCTGGAGAAGCCCATCTATCGTGGGACTGGTGACCCTCTACAGGATCAAAGCCCTAGTGGATTTGGATAAAAACGCCAAGCCCGAAGGCTCGTGCAAGTTTATCTATGTACAGTAAGCCCCCGAAAATGGGATGAGAGTCTTAGAAGAGCTTATTTTCTCATGAGATTTTTGAGACTTCCTCTGTCTGCTTGTGCCAGAAACACTGTGAGAATATCCATTCTCATGGCATTTGTCACTTACAGGTCTTGTCCCAACTGGAATTTGGAAGTATAATGGTCTGTGAAATATTTCACATATCTTAAGGCTTCCTGAAGCACACTACTAAAAAGGCAATTCAACAACCTCTTCCCTTTTCACTGTACTCATATGGCAATGAAAGGAGCGGTATAGACAGAGGGGTAGTGGGGATCACACTGTTATGTATGACTCTCTGCATAGATCTCAGAAATTTTTCACTTTATTATTATTGCCAAATATATTCCTTCAAGGCAATGCTAAGAAAAAGAATAGGGAAAGACTTAATCCAGGTCCAAGATGGATACTGCAGGTTTCTTCCTGCTAAAGCTCATTATTCTATGTGGCTTCAAGCAGACTGAAACATCCCGACATGGAAATTTAGGCTTGGTTTAACCCGATAAAAATGTCAAGGTACCTGTTTTTAAAGTTGTCAGGTCCTTGGCCCTGCTCAACATGACACCTGGCAGGCTAGTGAAAGTTGCAGACCCAAGTCCTTTGACCATCTTTTGAAGTGCTTTGGGTCCCTTCCAGAACTATTCTTTATGTCGTTCAACCTGTTACATTTTTCTATACATTGTGGATGTCAGAAAAATATATTTGCTTCCTTCCTTCATAAAGCATTTATTGAACTGTTGATCACGTGTTAGCTATTGAGATTTCTTGTGTACTCTAGTCCCCTCATTTTACTAATTCCTGGTATTATTCATGTATTCCTCTCTCTTCTTTTAATCCTCCATGTTCTACTAGAAAAGCAAAATAAGAAAACATAGGTTCATTCTTTTTGTCTTTTTGAGACAAGGTCTCATTATGCAGTTCAGGCTGGCCTTGAGCTCACTTTGTAGCCCAGGCTGGTCTCAAACTCACAACGATCCTCCTGCCTCAGCCTCCCAAGTGCTAGGATTACAGGTGTGCACCTCCACACGTGGCCCAGGTTCTTATTTTTATACTCAAAATTCATATATTTTTATCTTGCTTTTAAAATTGTTCTTTGAAACAATAAAAGTGCCTCCTTGTTACTGAGGCAGTTCTCAGGTATTTGGATATATGTATGAATTAGTTAATGTGTAAAGCAGGTTATGCATATATGTCTACTCAAGTGCTTGTCATTTCTTTACAGTGAAAATGTTCCAGTTATTCTTCTAGCTTATTGACATCCACAGTCCATTATTGTTTTCTGTAGTCGCCCAGCTTTCCAGTAGCACCCCAGGGCTTTTTACTCATTTACTTATAACTTAGTACCTAGCTTGCAAACTCTCCCATTCTTCCTCTCCCCAGCCTTTAGTAAGCACCATTCTGCTCTCCACTTCTGCGAGATCAGCTTCTTAGATTCCACACGTAAGTGAGGTCTCGTTTCTGTGCCTGGCTTATTTCACTTAGTGTAATGATCTCCAGTTATGTCTAAGTTGTTGCAGCTGACAGGATTTCGCTCTTTTTAATGGCTAAATTGTATTCCGTTGTGTTGATATACTATATTTTCTTTATCCATTTACCAGTTAATGGACACTTAGATTGTTTCCTTTTATGGCCATTGTAAATTCTGCAGCAATAAACATGGGAGCAGAGATGTTTCTTTGACATACTGATTTCGTTTCCTTTGGGTGCATACCCAGTCGTGGGACCGCTGGATCCTGTAGTAGTTACATTTTTAATTTTTAAAAATGTTTTGATCGGTATGTGTGTGTGTAGTATGTACTGCCCACATTCACGTTGTGGAGCAGCTGCGTGCACTCACCTGGATTCTTTTTCTTCCCCTTCCCTCCCCACCTTTTCTTTCCCTCCCTCTCTGGACTCCCTCTCCCCATTTTCTTTCCTTTTCTTTTGGTTCATGTTTGTAACATTCAAAATTTCTTCAAAAACCTCTGCACCGTTCTGCATCATCGTTGTACTGATTTAGATTCCGACCAGCAGTGGGCAGTTCCTTTGCTCCACATTCTCACCAGTGTAATTCTTCTGCTTGTCTCTTCCCAGTGACTTTGGCTACTTGGTGTTTTTATGTTTCTATGCTAATATTAGGGTTGCTTTTTCTAGCTGTATGAAGAGTGTCATTGGTGTTTTGACTGGGCTTGCATTGAATCTGTTGATCATGTTGAATTGTATGGACATTTCATCAGTATTTCAGTCCATGAACATGAGATGACTTTTCATTTTTTGTGGGTTGTTTTGTTTGTTTGGTACTGGGGATTAAACTCAGGGCCTTTGCATAGAGCTACCTCGCCAGCATTATTTATTTTGTGCATGAGGAATCAACTCAGGACCTCATGCTTGCCAGAAAATTTTTTATTACAAGACAAGGTCTCATTCACCCAAGCAGGACTCACACTTGGGATGCTCCTGCCTCAGCCTCCCAAGTGTTGGGGTTGCATGAATGCACAACCACACTTGGCCTTTCAGCACCACACTTGACCTTTGTGTGTCTCTTTAATTTTTTAATGTTTTATAGTTTTAATTATAGAAATCGTCTACGTCTGTAGTTAAATTTATTCCTAGAGCATTTTTTGTAGCTATTAGAAATAAGATTGCCTCCTTGATTTCTAGTTCAGATAATTTGCTATTGGTGGTTAGAGAGTTACAGATTTGTTTTTGTAGGACACATTTTTTTTCATTAAAGTTGTGTTTGTAAACTGCCTGCCCAATATAGGGATGGATAAGAGAAAAATTACCCTATAAACCTAAATGTGAACATAAACTCCATACAACTTACCTTACAATCAAATGGTTTAGGTTCTAGACGAACTACATCCTCTATACAGGCTGCCCAAGTGGAAGATCATGCACACTTGTGTGATGCCAAGAATACACAAGCAGTTTGGGAAGGATAGGTCTCAGGCACATCATGTGCTGCTCTGAGATTGTCTTCCACCCTAGCAAAACAGTGAAGCCTTTTCTTCCTGGCAAACCAAACCACACTTGGAATTTCTCATTTCACCTGATATTTTACACTGCTAATTTTATTTTAGCCTGCAGTGGGGTTAAGCCCAGGGCCTTGATCATTCTAGGCATGTGCTTTACCAGTAAGCCACACCCTTAGCCCTGCTGATGTTTATGAAGTTCACCAACACCAGCATCTGTGGAAGGGCTGACCGTCGTTCTGCTGCTCTGACTCTGAAAAGCCCTCCCAATACTGAAATCTCCCAGTTGCTCTGGATCGTAGTCCTCACTTCTCCTCCCATGATGGCATCCCTTTACTTCCTTTCCCTTCAGATTATCCTTCATGCCTTGAATATCCCTCTCCTGTTTCTAACTAGGTCGTGTCCCCATGTGGTCTTTGAGACTGTTTCCAAATAATGGTTCCCACATGTATTTATCTTTAGTTCTAGACAATTAGCACTTAATCATTCCCGTTTCATGCACGTTAGACTGCAGGCTTGTGATCAGTAGAATCTAGTTCCCCATAGCATGCTGTCTAAGGCCATAGCACTCCACACGTTTGTTTACCAGCTGTGAAGTGTGTCTGATGCGCACAGTTCTTGGGCTTTATTAGTTTATGACCTATTTACCATTGGACTCTCAGTTACAAAGTAATATTAACATAGTTGTCTAAAGGTAAATATTACAGCTCGTCTCATTTACACTGGCCTTGAGAGTGTGATAATAAGACACATTGAATGTGACTAAACTATAAGAAGTTTTTCTTTTCTTCCTCCACAAAGTAGTCCAAGGGCATTCCTGGTCATCTGTTCTAAAAGGGTCTGCTTTGTATAATTATAGTATTGTCTGAGTTATGAAATAGCCTAAAGCATCTTGTTTAAATTGTAAATTTGGTCTGTTTTAATCCCAGCAATAGGTTTAAATCTCTTCTGTTAACTTTAGTGTATTGGAAATTGGTGATTAAGAAATATAAAACTTAATTTTATTTGCATGAATTTCTTGTGTTCTCCTTATTTTGCCAAAAAGACACTATTGATATTTAATGGATTTATCCCATTAGTATTGTAAGAAGATAAATTGTGTCCAAGGAAGGAATTTGCTTAAGTCATCATCCTTCTGAAGGCACCCTCGTCATATTAGGCATGTTTAAAAAATGGGACTCTGGCCTTTCATTGTCTCCAACAATACCATTAGATCCTGTTTGGTGGCATTGTGCTGTTTTAAAAGTGAATGTCTTTGATATCAATTATGACCTCATTTGGTACCCCTATAAACTTTTTTTTCAGGTAAGGTCTTGCCATGTAGTTCAGACTGGCCTTGAACTTACTGTATAGCCCAGGCTGGTTTCAAACTCACAGCATTCCTCCTGTCTCAGCCTCCCAAGTGCTAGGATTACAGGTTTGTGCCACCATTCCCAGCTTCCCAATTAAATTTATTGTTTTAATTCAAATTAGTAAAAAAAAAACTATGTGTATTTATTGTGTATATGGAAAAAGTACTATGTTCATTGTTAACATAAATGGGGTAGCTAATTTTTATCAAAAGTGAAGAACAGTTATTTTAGGTCAGAATACATGTCTGGGTCAGAAAGAAAAGGTACAACCAGGGACTTCCGAGAAGGTGGTGACAAGATAAGCAGCAGAGAAAGATCCTCTTGAAGGATCGCCGCCCAAACACTGGATTATAGCAACATCAGAAGGACAAGAAGGAGAGGAGTGGACCCCCTGGCCCCAGGAAAGTATTGAAATGAGAGTTGAAGCCACCAGAAAGAGCAAACCAGACCCCTACCGGAGAAGCAGCTTGGGCAGCTGCCATGGTGCTGTTGGATCTGCGGGCTGGACCAAAACCAGAATGGAAGAGGAGGCTGGAGAAAGAGAGTAGTGGCGGTGAGGAAGTGCTGTGGAGACCTCAGAGTGGTGACTCCAAGAGCGGAGCGAGTGGTGGTGGAATGGTCACAGCCTTTCCAACCAGCTGTGCCAGCCTAGCCACATTCAGACCTGCCCCTGCCCCTGCCCCTGCCAGGTTCCGGCCCACCCCACGTGCCTCGCCAGCTGTGGCTGTCCCCCCACCTTTGCTTGTTCCCTCAGTGCATCCAGACGTCTGGAGGCTCCACGGCACCTCCCACTTTGGACTGGAGACTGAACTGTGCTTGCCAATGCGAGCTGGGATCTGGAGTCCAGCAACACGGAGCCAAACTCAGGCGGCATAAGCGGAGCTGCTGCCCGGGCGTGTGCAGAGCTGACACCAGGGGTACTTCTGCCATGGTGTGCAGAGCCACAGTTAGCATGCACAAAGCCGCCGCCGGGCGCGGTCCTGCCGTGGGGCACATGCTAAGCCTCACTAACCATGCCGTCATGCCGTGGGGTGGGGCATGAAGTTGCCACGGGACCTGTGGGGGCATGTGGTTCCGCTGTGTGGTGCACACAGAGACACCTCAGGCCCCATCGTCCCACCCCGACCCCAGGATCCCTTTCCGTCTGCTGCTGCCCCCAGTGCTGGCCCTCCAAGATCCTGGAAGAGGAGTAACAGCCACGGGTCAGTGAGAGTGGCCAGGTCAACGACGAACTGGAGCGCTGAGACTTACTACTAATATGAGCACGAAGAGGGACTCCATGCTGCTTGCAAATACAAACTTTGTATCAACTCATAGAGACAAGATATATGAAAAACAGCAGTCCTGGAGATCGAGAGATGACAAAATACACAGAAGACCTGAGAAACTCCTCCAATTATCTCCCAAAACTAATATCTAAACTTATTACACACCCTGAACTACCTCAGTGAGCACAGCTGGGGTAGACTTCACACCACTGTGCCCAGCATCAAAGGATTCAAAATGAGAATTCAAACCCTCACCAGGATCAAACAAGACTCCTTCCTGAAAAACAGCTCTGGGAACTGCCATGGTGCAGTTAGAGGAAGAAGAAGGGGAGAAAGAGGGAGTCACCACTCCACACA
>PVLD010008454.1:6110-83959 GCA_004027595.1 Dinomys branickii
GGGGGGGGGGGGGGGGGGGTGCTCAGGGTGTGGCACAGGTGCACCCCACAAACTACAGACCCAGCACGAGGTCTAGGTGGAGGTTCGGCTAGGCATTCACATGCATGTTATGCAAAGAAAGCAAACAGCATCTGAAAAAATGGAAAGCAAGGCTGCAGATTGGCTGCCCCCCGCCCAGAGTCACAAAGATACTAGTTTTCTCGAAATTGATCTATATATGCAGTTAAATCCCAAATAGAGTCCCACTAGACATTTTTAAATCAAAATAAATTAATTCTAAAATTGGAATTAAATGGCTGGGCTTGGTAGTGCCCACCTCTAATCCTAGCAATTGGGAGGCTGAGGCAGAGTGTCCCAAGTTCAAGGCCAGCCTAGGCTACACAGTGAATTTAAGGCCAGTCTGGACTACATAGCAAGATCCTGCCTCAAATAAAAAACAAAAAAATTAACATTAAAAATATCTCTTTCCTTAGTGTATTGGAAAGACAACTCCTTTCACCCCAGAATTAGAGGAGCCCGGACTAGACAGTGAACTTAATACCCCTGTAGCGGATGTAGGAGTACGGGCAGGGTCCTTCCAGGTGCCCTCTCTGTGTGCCGCTGTGCTGGGTTCATGTGTCCAGGTGCCATTCAGGGTGAAGGGATTCCCTGGCTGTGTTAGTAACAGGGCAGAATGCCTTCCTGATTGGCTGTCTCAGAGCATGAGTGATACTGTTTTATTTGCATCTGTTTTAGTAATTCTACTTATGGAAATGTGTATACAAATTAGATTGTAAAACACATCTTAGGGTCAGTTCCACAATTCCTTTTTTTTGGTGCTGGGGCTTGAACCCAGGGCCTCCTGCATGCTAAGCATGCACCCTATCCCTGAGCTACACCCAGACCAGTAGTTCCCCGATTCTTTTTAAAGAAATCACTCTTTGCCAGGGCCTTCTCAGCCATTCATTTCTTTCCAATTTTAATATTTATAGTAAGTTCCTCTTGCATGTGATATTTTTCACAAGCCATGCAAATCTCTTCAGAAACAAGTTACGTAAATCACAGTCAGGCTGCTGGTGGCTCCATCCTCCATTTGCTTCTGTGGTGGATGTCGTGATTGGCCAAGAGCTGGCAAAACTGTCACTGGAGGATGTCTTGGGGTTGGCATTCTGACGTGGGTGCTAGTTGAAACAGCCTTTCTAGTCAGCCTATTTGACTTCGTGATTACAAATGTCAGCTAAGGCAACATTTAGGAGCTGGACTTACTGGAGATTTAACTGTACTTTGTAGGACTCTTATGAAGTAATGTCTTCACTATCATGTACGTGTGTGTGTCAGGGGAGTAGAATATTCTTAATTCAAATAAGGGACAGTCTTTTTCTCTGCAAAAGACTGAGTGTTTGTGGTATGAGGTGAAGAAAAATGCTAGTCATAAAAGAAAAAACTTGTTTCACCTAAAGACTAGTAGAGTATTTGTTAAAATAGCTGCTCTTCAATGTGTGTCATTTCCAATGGCTCATACTTTTCATGAAAATATGGGTGACGTTTGACTTAGCACCTGGCGTGCCCTGGGTGTTGATGAGATTCTGGTATTCGCTAAGTATTGGTCAGCAGGGTGAGGCGGCTGGGTAAGACCCGCAGGGCAGGTGAGGGTCCGAGGGAGGCGGGTGTGAGTCCAGAGAGCACAGGTAACGTCCTGGGGCCTGGCTCTCTGTCCTCACCTACGTGCACTCTCAGCCCAGTGGCTTGGGTGGCATCTGTGTGTGTGGCATGGTATGGAGAGGCCCAGGGAGGACCAGGTCTGATGCCGGGGCCTGACCCTGCGACCAGGGTTCTGGGACGCTCTCTCCCCACCTCCCTCCCTTCCATCTCCCCTCTCCCCTGTCATTCTCCCAGAGCTCTGGTTCTCACTTCCCACCCTCCCTCCTTTTTCCACTCCTGGTATTTCCTCTTCTCTCTCTCTCTCCTTTGCTATCTCTGTCCCTTTCTCCCCCCCCCCTTTCCTTCTCCTCTAATTCCTAATCCCTGCTGTCTCTCTCTAGTGAAGTCTAATGCGACGTGGAAATGATGTGTACTTTGGTCTGCTAATCAAATGATGAATATAGGGTTTTTATTCTGAATTTAACATGAACAAAATGTTTGTGTTGTTCTCTGGAACCAAACAAAATTGAACCAAGAAGGATTCAGCCCAGGGAGGCAGGAATAGTTCAACATCTGCAAATCAATAAATGTAATACACCGTGTTAACAGAGCCAAGGACAAAAACCAGATGTTCATCTCAGTAGATGCAGAAAAAGCTTTTGACAAAGTCTAGCACCCATTCATGATAAAAACCTACATGAAATTGGCATAGATGGTCTTTATCTCAATCTGATAGAAGCCATCTATGACAAACCAACAGCTAATACCATACTAAATGGACAAAAACCGAAAGCTTTCACTATACAATCAGGAACAAGACAAGGATGTCCACTATCACCATCTCTATTCAATGTAGTTCTGGAAACATTAGCCAGAGCAGTTAGACAAGAGAGAATTAAAAGGAATAAGGATATGAAAGGAAGAAGTTAAATTATTATTCACAGATGACCTGAGATCCTACATAGAAGACTCCAGAAACTCCACCAAAAGACTTCTAGATTTAATAACCAAATTCAGTAGCATAGCTGGATACAAAGTCAACACTCAAAAATCAGTCACACTCCTCTACACAAATAATAAACTCACCTAGAGAGAAATTAAGGAAACCACACGTTTCACAATAGCATAAAAAAAAAAAAGAAAAAAGAAAGAAATACTTAGGAACACATCTAGTGAGGGAAGTAAAAGACCTTTACATTGAAAACTGCAGAGCTGAGCGTGGTGGCGCACACCTGTAATCCCAGCACTCGGGAGGCTGAGGCAGGAGGATTATTGTGAGTTCGAGACCAGCCTGGGCTACAAAATGAGCTCAAGGCCGGCCTGAACTGAATAGTGAGAACTTGTTTCAAAAAGACAAAAATAAATAAATAAATAAATATAAATAAAAAATAAACTACAGTACCCTGAAAAAGGAGATCGAAGAAGATATCAGAAAATGGAAAGATATCCCTTGTTCTTGTGTAGGAAGAACAAATATAGTAAAAATGGTCATACTGCCAGGATTGCTACACAGGTTTAATGCAATCCCAATCAAAATACCAATAGTGTATCTCACAGAATTAGAGAAAACAATCCTAGAATGTATTTGGAACCAGAAGAGACCTAGAATAGCAAAGACAATTCTGGGCAACAAATACAATGCAGGGAGCATCACAATCCCTGACTTGAAATTTACAAAGCTACTGTGATAAAAACAGTGTGGTACTGGAAAAACAACAGCAGATGTGAGGATCAGTGGGACAGATTAGAAGATACAGAAACAACTACAAACACAGCCAGCCACCTTATCTTTGACAAAGGAGCCAAACACCTTCACTGGAAGAAAGATAGCCTCTTTAAATAGATGCCGCTGGAAAAACTGGCTTTCCACATGCCAGACTAAAACTAGACCCGTATCTCTCACCGGACGCTAAACCGAAGTTGGAATGGATCAAAGATTTAAATATTAAAACAGAAACACACACAGTCTGCTGGAAGAGAGAATAGGTGGGACTCCTAGCAGCGCAGATGCAGGCTAAGACTTTGTGAACAAACCCTAACTGCAGAGGAGCTATCACAAAGAATCCAGAGCTGGGGCTCACCTTCTTCAAAAGCCTTTGCACAGCAGAAGAAACCACCAGCAGAGTAAAGAGACAACCCGCAGAGTGGGGGAAACTTTTGCCAGCTGTTCCTCAAAGGAGCGAAATCTAGAATTACATAAAGAACTAAAAAAAAAAAAAAATCAGATTCCCCAAATGTAAAGACCCAATCCAAAATTATCATCTGAAATGAACACACACTTCTCAGATGAAGAAATGGAAACAGCAAATAAATACGTGAAAAATGTTCAACGTCACCTGTCATTTAAGAGACACACATGAAAACAACACTGAGATTCCATCTTTCCGCAGAAAGAAGGGCTGTCATCAAGAAATCAAGCAATCACAAATGCTGGCTGGGCTGTGAGGGAAAGGATCTCCTTCCCCACTGTCGGTGGGAGTGTAGACTGGTGCAACCACTGTGGAAATCAGTGTGGAGATTCCTTTGAAAAATAGCATTAGAGATTCCATCTATTCCCCTTCTTGGTATGTTCCTGAAAGAATCCAAAGCACCATATCACAGGGACATATGCACATCCGTGTTTGTGGCGGCACAGTTTGTAACAGCCAAATCTTGGAAACAGCCCAATTCTTGGCCGATGCGTAGATAAAGAAGACGTATGGTTTTTTTTGTTTTTTTTTTTTGCGGTACTGGGGATCGAACTCAGGACCCTGCGCTTGCTAGGCAAGCGCTTATTCCACTGAGCTATATCCCCAGCCCAAGAAGATGTATTTTTATGCGAAGTAGTACTACTCTGCCACAAAGAACGATAAGCTGGAGACATCTCTAGCTAATTGCATGCACCCTGAGACCATACTCTTAACAGAAATAAACTGGGCACACACATTGAAATACTGCACTGTATCTCTAGGGTGAGAAACTGAAAGGATGAATCAGGACTAAAATTTATAAATGATATCGTGAAATAGGAAGAGAAAGTTCACATGGGAAGGGGAACTAGGAGGGGAGGGGGAAGGGACAAGGAAAAGGAGAATATAAGGAAGAATGGAGAGAACGCTTTTGTAAATGAGGAGGGGAAGAGGTTGAAGGGAGAGGGGGAGAAGTAGAGAAAAGGAAGGAGTAAAATGTATCACGCTCAGGTACAAATACCCTGTGATGAATGTGATCGTCATGTATATCTAAAATGTACCAATAAAAGTAATTATCTGGGAAAAACAAAATTGGGTACCACTTATAAATAGGCTCTCAGGGATTTTTGTTTTGTTTGTTTTTTAAGACAAGGCCCCACTATGTAGTCCAGACTGGCCTGGAATTGAAGATGGTCCTCCTGCCTCAGCCTCCTAGCCCTGGGATTACAGGCCCAGGTCATCATGTCTGGTTGTCACTGATTTTTTTCAAAACAAGTTTTGGATTACTAATCCTCACATTGGCAGAGGGGTTAATGGGCCTCAACTGACAGATCCTGTCACACAGTGACTTGTGGTGACTTCGTGTTGTCCTTAACAACCTCCGGTTCTGCCCTTCTTCTCACATGGGGCATGTGGCAGGGAATCTCCGGCATCCAGAGTTTTATTGTGTCTTTGCTTGTGTGGCAGCACGGGGTGGGAAGATTTGTGTGTTGGGTTCAGCCTGACCACCCATATCTTACCTCTGGAATAATGTTCCTCAGCAGTGACTTAGTTTCCCCCAGAGTTACAAATGGAAGCAGAGCACCTCGTGTACAGAGAATCCTCTTTCCACTGCTTGTTCCCATTAGTCTGTCCCACAGATTAATCTTCAGCCAGGCTGTCACTTGGCCATCTCCCTTTTGGTGTTGTTCTTTGTTTGGTTGTTTGTTTGAGACAGGGTTTCACTATGTAGTCCAGGCTGGCCTCAAACTTGGCGATCTTCCTGCCTCAGCCTCCTGAGTGCTGCGATTGCAGGTGTGTGGCACCATGCTTGGCAGGATTGTTTTTAAAATTAACTCAAGTATCAAAAAATTATTACTTTTTATAATTTAATTATAGTGTTAAAATAAATTATTATTTTATTATTGGTAATATTAATGCTTATGAACCCATACTTGGAATTAGACTTTACTGTAAGCACATTACACACATTGTCGCATTTTGTTCTCCCCATACCATGTAAGACAGACAGCAGTCAGTGCAGATGAAGAAACAGGAAGAGAGGCCGAGTAGCCTGCCAAGGCATGAAACTAGGGCCCCAGCCAGGCAGCGTGAACTGAGCCATGCTGTCTTACATGAGATCCTAATTGTCCAGAGGATCAGGGAGCTGGGCTGCCTGCCCCAGTGCATGCATCACAGGCACACGGGGGCTGAGGGCTGGGGTCAGACAGCTCACTGCTGCACACGGGGCTGAGCCAGCCAGCTGTGTTTTGTAAGTAGGGAGCAACTTACAGGTATGGAAGCTACTCGTGCCGCTGTGCGAGGTAAGTGCCATCTCCGGGGCTTCAGCCTTGCGCGGTAGCCCCAGGAGGAAGGAAGGTTCTTCTTTCTTTTTGTTCTTTCTCTCTTTCTTGCTCTCTTCCCCCTCCCTCCTTTCTCTTGCTCCCCCTCCCTCTCCAAGTCCTTTTAATACAAATAAAGCCACTTTCTATTGTGACCTTGGAGTGTGGAGGTCCGCTGATTGTCACTTCTTGGGAGAAGATGTAGCCGCCCACCCAGCCCATCACACACTCACTGTGAGATGGCAGACGGCCAGGACAGCAGGGACACTGTAGCTGTGCCTCGGTATCCACAGGTCTCAGTTCCAGGTCCCCTCCCCACATACCTGAACCCTGACCCTCGGGCTCTCTATACAGCGGTGCATGTCTGTGCGTGACACCAGCCCAGAGCGCTGGGCAACTCTCGCCATCTCTGAACCTGAGTGCTGTGTAAATAGCTGTCATGCTGATTGTTCGGGAACAGTGACAAGGGGAATCCACGCACATTCAGCAAGGACATGAGACTTTCAAAGCCTGTGGCCCTTGCACCCAGGGGCTGACTGTTTAGTTGGAGGAAGAGTCGGTGCTTTGGGAAGGTGCGCAGTCCACCTTCCCTGACAAGCGGGGAGCCTTGTGGACGGACAGCGCTAGGTCCCCTTCCTTCCCCTTACAGAGGGCCCAGGCTGCAGCTCCTGGGTGCAAGCGCTGGAGCTTCAGGGAGGGCAGGAAGTGCCAGGAGGCCTGAGCACTGGGGCAGCGGGGAGAGGGGAGAGTTTGGCTCACTGGGCAGGGAAGGGACAGCGTGGTGGGGTGGGAGATACAGGAGAGCAGGTAGTTGGGAGGATAAAACTCATCAAAAGCTGACATGAAGGGGGAAGTGGCTCTGAGTGCAGTCTCTGCCTCATACCCGAGGACCCTGGTGAAGCACAGATTGCTCTGAAATTCTGGAACAGGCAACAGCCCACCAAGGTGGGGACTTGAGCTGCCTTCATTCTTCAGAGGGGGAATGTTGCCCCTGGGACATCTGAGACGTTCATTAGAATGTTAGAAATACAGACTTAGAACTTTAGAGAAGAGTTGCTGTTAGACCCCCACACTCTGGAGGCTGAGGCAGAAGGATGGCAAATTTGAGGTCCACGGAGGCAAGTTAGTGACATCCTGTCTCAAAGTAAGAATAAAAAGGGCTAGGAATGTAATTCACTGCCAAGGCCCTGGCTTTGATCCCTGGTCTCTCTCTCTCTCTCTCTCTCTCACACACACACACACACACACACACACACACACACACACACAGTTGTGGTTAGAGATAAAGATTTGGGAGCTAAGCAGACAGATGTGTTTGTGGGTCTGAGTGCCAAGGACATCAGTGACTGTGCTGTCATATTGGAAGGAACAAATCAGAACCAAGAAGCTAAGGAAGGGCTCTCAGGACATGAGCAAGACAAAATCTCAGGGCTGGGGCGGAGGCACAGTGGCCCAGCACTTGCCTAGCACATGCCAGGCTCTGAATTCTGTCCCCAACACTAAAAAAAGAACAAACAAAAACACCAGCAACATCAACAACAAAATCCTAAACATCTCAGAAAGAAGAGGTGGCAGAAAAGGCGGTCAGAAGGTAGCATGAGAATTAGGAGAAACTGGGCTCAGTAGTAGAAAGGGAGAAGGCCCAAGCAGAGAAGATAAATGCTGAGCCCTGCAGAGGCAGAGGTGGGATGTCTGGAGTTCACTTACACTAGCTTGTGAAGGTCGACTGTTGGATTTTCAGGCCTTCAAAGAGCCAGTTGTTAGCACAACCTTGTTGAAAACTAAGTTGTTATCAAGTCCAACTAGGCAGACTGCATTAAAAACACTGAGTCAGAACCGTACAAACCGCATTGCTTCGTAGCCACCTTACACTGTTGGGGATGCTCATTGCTGAGGTTGAAGCCATGGGCGCCGTGCTGCACCATGTGCTACCGAGAATCTCTTCCCAGTCGCTCTCAGACCTCAGGTTGGGGCTCTGAAATCAGTCACTAAGGAAGTACTTACACGGCAGAAGGCAAACCCACAAATCAGAGACTGATTTCCATGTCTGTAGGGACAGTGAAGCACTTGCCAAGTGCCACTTGGGAAAATGAGCAAGTCCAGTGGATGAACCAGGGGCTGCTTGGTGCCGACACTTGAGGTTCGGGCAGGAGCAAAGATGGGGGCCTAAGGGGCAAGTGAGGACCTTGGAGAACAGCACTCAGCTAAGCAGCTGGGTGGTGGGTGGTGCGGCACAGTGCAGTGCCAATGTCCTTGACTCATTGCCACACCCACACATTTTTTTAGATAATCATTTTTTCTTTTACATTTTGACCTGGTGCTGTAACACGTTTTAATATATTTCTAATGTTGGATCCCCTTTGCCTTGTTGAAGTAAATCCAGCTTGCTTATGGTAATTTACTTTTTTAGTGTACAGTGCTGTTGAATTATTTAATGAGCATTTTACTTAAAATTTTATATCAATATTGATTGATATTTTGGGGTCAGGTTTTTATGTCAGTTTTAGGTTACTTTTAAAAATTTAATCTGGTCATTGATTGATTGATTGGGTTTTTGAGACAAAGTCTCACTGTGTATTCCAGGTGACCTTAAACTCACCATTAGCTCAGGCTGGCTTGGAACTTATAGAGATTCTCCTGTCTCAGCCTCTTGAGTGCTGGGAATACAGGTGTGCACCACCATGCCCAGCTATACTATAATTCTGAATGGAACAGAAAGATTCTCGGCAACAGGAGAGGCTGAGAGATTAGGGAAAGGCTGTGAGATTCTGCCTACCCTTAAAAATAGTATGAGCTACGGAGCATGATGGCATATGCCTATAATCCTAGCCTGCAGAATGCTGAAGCAGGAGGATTGCCTTGAGTTCAATGGCAGCCTGGGCTACATAGTGAGACCTTGCCTCAAAAACCAAAACAAAACAAAAAAAAGTACTATGCCCTGCTTTTCTGTGTGATCCAAATCTTGGGGCTACAAGCTAGGAATAGAAAGTTTCCACAAAATCTCTACTTTTTTCCTGCCTACTTCTTAATGAATTCATGAGTATTCCAAATCAGGCAAATAGCTGGGCATGGTAGCAATTGCCTGTAATCCCAGCACTTAGGAGGCTGAGGCAGGAGGATCGTTGTGAGTTTGAGGTCAGCCTGGGCCAGCCAGCCTGAAACTGCACAGGGAGACCCTGTCTCAAAAAGACAAAAAAAAAAAAAAAAAAAAAAAAGTGAGCACCAAATTGGGCAAATACCAAGGACCACAAGTATGGGTCAATTTTTCAGAGAGATTTGCTTGAAAAATGTCTTCGTTAATATTCTTGTTTGAATATATTTGAACCCTTTTTAGCAGTTGCTCTAGGTGTTAAAAAAAAATCAAAGTGAGTCTCTTAAAAGATAAAGCTGCCTTTGTGCATTTCCAGGTCATAGATACTGACCAATCCTGGCTTCTGACCGACAACTTAGCAGTGTTTGTGTAAATCGCTGGGTCACAGATGAGCAGGCACACACAGAATCGAGAACACAGTGGAAGCACTTCCTTTGGGGCCATGTCCCATCCTGAAAACAGACTTGTGGCTTTGTTATTAATGTCAAGTTTACATTAAGATATTTTCAAATTCCAAACAGAAGCACTCCATCGTGCTGGAGAAGGCAAACAGGCGAACTATACTGGCGGTAGTGAACGCACTGTCATACGGAAAGGAAAGAATAGGGAGGGCTATTTATCCTGGGGACCAATTGCTCTTCTGCCAGGTATCAGACAGCAGAAGGGAATTGCGCTGTACGTTCCAAATGGGAAGGTGCAGAAGTAACAGAGCGAGAGGGTGCAGTTGGGTCAGATGTCCTGGCATTCAGCCCTCCTGATAAGGCCGCTGGCATGGAGGCTGTTTTGTCTCTGTAGACGAGTCCTGCACAAGACGAGGCAGTATGGGGGACCCTGATTTCCTACTCTTGCTTGTGGCCCACAGCTGCTCTTTCCTTGGGGACTGCCGACCACTTCCATCCAGGACCTCAGGAAATCCTCACTTTGCAGAATGCATCTGTTACCCAGCCCCCATCCTTTGAGGGAACTGAGCCATTTAAGGTCTAGCTTTTCTGAGTGTGCACTATCATGCAGGTACCATTGCTGTGGCCAATGAGAGGCACTAGAGCCAGGCCGTGGCTCACACGAGTAAGCAAACTGGGAAGGTGGGAGAAGTGAATTGAACACACATCTCTAAACGCTGGGAGGTTCTCTAGCTCTCCAAGTCTTATGATGAGTCATTGGTGGTTTGCTGGTTACTTTTAGAGCAATGGGGGCGAACCTGTGGCAGCGGGCAGTTTGTATCAATGAAAGCTCTAGAACGTTTGCCATCACTTTGTGTTCTAAAGCACACAAAGCATTATCAACTCAGGGTGAGTGCTACCGAGAGTCGTTTATCTGTGGATGTGCTTTTTGGTGGCCTCGGTTGTCTGAGGATTTGGAATACGTGTGTGGATTGAAAATCATGTTTCCTTTTAATCCTTCAGATTTGAAAAGTGCCAACTCTGCACCCCAGATCACAAGAAGATTGTTTTTTCACACAAGAGTCGCCCTTTAACAGTAGGTAAAACCAGCATTTATTGCACTAAATTTGTATTTCAAAGTGCCCCTTTAAGAGAATGTGACAATCCTTTGCACCATTTGCACTGTGAAATGAGTTAGCCGTGATACGTTCTGCTGTGTAATTTCCCAGTCAGTTGGAGCTAGCTGTAATAGATTTGTCTAAGACAAAACAAAGATAGGAAAATGACCTAGAAGTTGAAAAATAATGCAAATCCTAAACAAGAAATCTCTTTCACATTCCTCTTCTCTTTCTACCCAACTAATAATTGCAAGTGCATTATAGTAGGATCTTATGATGTTTATAATTAAGATAAACACTGGTACATCTTGCCTGGTTTGTGGTAGGCCACTCGTGCACCATGCTCTGCCACACTAGAGAAAGTGGCTTTTGGGGGCCAGACAGGTTCCACCGAGGAAGGACTGCTGCCTATATGCAGTGTCTCACACTGATGCACCTTCCATTCTGCCTGTCTGGATGGGTGTGTACATGGCTTGATCCTAGGGTTCGAACAAGGTCCCTAGTCTCCAAGTGCGACTGGTGCAGACAGGAGACCATGAGTTACTTCATGAGAGTGGGTAGTTTTAGGACTCCTGACTGCAGTGATCTGGGAAGCTATAGGATGGTCATTTTCCTGAACTCTGTAGCGGAACAAGCTGAACACTGAAAACAAGAACTGTTAGAGCGATACCAAAGCTAACCCAGAGGGGTGTGTGCTCAGGTGGCGTCAGCTTGCACACAAGTGTGTCTTCACTTGGTGCCTCAGGGGGCCTAGTGGCGGGGGTCACCCTGCAGCAAACCAGACATGGTTTCCAAATACCATTTCCTTTTCTAAGAATTTGGGACACTTTGGAGAAGTGGTCAGTGTCGCAGCCGGGCCCAGGACAGCTCAGCCTGGGGGTGCCGAGGAGTGAGGGTGTGGCTGTGGCGACGGCTTCACAGCGAGCGGCTATCAGGTTGGACTATAGCGCTTAACTGTTCAGACTGATGCACGAAACAACGGAATAAATACAGAACAAAGTGGAGGCAGGGAGGCAGAGAATGCTGCCTTCCCGAAGCATCAGCCAGACCTGACATGAACGTGTGTGGTGTGAAGGGTAAGGAGAACAGGATATGGTATTTGCGTAATCTCAGTGTTTCCCCCACGTGTGTATTGATTACAAAAGGAACAATAAGAACTTTACAGTGGAAAACACTGACAAATGCACCGCAACCCAGTGGCCAAGATCAGTCAGTAATAACGAGATTACTGAGCCCTGGCCCCCTGTACAGTGCCCCACAAGGGACACCGCATGCCTTTGTCCTCCTTCCCAGTGAGCTGAGACAAACCCCAACAGGGACACTCACAGCTCACCTGTGCCCCGAATTGCAGGAGGCCAGGAAGGGGGCAGAAGCTGCTGCATACTGACAGGTGTGGCAGTTGAATGCTGCGTGGGACCCTGGAACTGAAAAGGGACACGAGGGGGCCAGCTGGTGAGGTCTCGGGGTGGCTGACGGTACCGGGCTGCCATGGGTTACTAGTTTGGGTAGCCAAGCTGGTCACACCCTGTTCGCTGTGGGAGTTGGGGAGAAGCGTCCACCCACGGGAACTCTCCCCTTTAACTTCGCTCTGCCTTGGAGCGTCTTAGAGCAATGAGGTTGTTTTTGCTGGTTTGTTTTGAGGGGCTGGGAGAGAGGGAAAGCCCTAAATATGCTAGGCAACTGCTCAGCCCTGAGCCCCACCCCAGCCATCAAATAAGCTTTTAAAAAGTCACAGTGGAGGCCCTGAGTAATCCCTCTTGCTGCATCTTCACTAACTTGTGCAGAGGTGCCGCTGCCTGTGTGACATCCGAGAAGGTGCGGGCAGGGGCACCCTCTTCATCTGGGCTGTTCTGAGCAGCGTTGAAACCCTCTTCCCTGTGTTTGTTTGGGAGCTAAGACTGAACCAAGGCCCCAGACAGGCCAAGTCCTCACTCCCCCGGGACACCTGTGGGCAGGGCACTCCGCGGCGCTGGGGCACAGCTCACGGGCAGCACTAGCCCAGGTCCCAAGGTCCCCATCAAAAGAAGCCACTACCAAACACAGCTCCTCAAACTGTGCTCCTTGGGACCCCCGCTTAGCTGCAGTTTCAGCGGGAGGCAGCCGGGGCGCCCGGGGAAATGTTCCAGCCAGGACCAGGGACACGTTTGGATCTCATGAGTCATCTCTTGCTCCACCAGTTTTTATCAGCAAAAGGAGACTTAACCAAGACCTGAGTCTCCTATTTGAATGGCAAGGTGACTATTGTAGGAATTCTGTGAGCCCACAGCAGGAAGGTTGCCTAAAGAATTTACTTCACCTTCTGAAAGCCCGATTCCATTTAAAATAGAAAGGCCGAACTCTTAAGAGACAAAGGGCGATGTGTACCTCCCCGTCTAAAGAACGAGTGGTCTAAGCTCAACTGTTTTGGCATGAAAACCAAAACGTGAAGTATTTGGAATCTGACCCTGATTTGGCAGGAGGGTTGCGGGGGGCCTCTTCGCATGTCCAGCCATTTCAGTGAACTGTGTGAGTTCGCAGTTTTGGGGTGAAACCTGCAGTAACAGAAGATGGACCTAAAGTAGCTGGAGAGAGAGAGACAGAGAGACGGAGACAGAGACAGAGACACGGGCAGACAGAGGGACAGAGAGACAGAGACAAATAGAGAGGAAGAAAGGAGGGAGGGAAGGAGAGGGAGCAGGAGAGGGCAGAATGGGGGCAGACCTCAAGTTTGGCACAGTGAAAACGTCCTATAGGTCGGTCATGCAGCGTTGCCCCTGAACTTTACCCTTTGAAGTTTTGCCTAAAAAAATGATTTATGCTGCGTCTATTTGACCCCAATTTTTAAAAAGTAAGAAAGAAGTAACAGAAACCGTCAGTGGTTCCAGTCCACTTTTCCGCCAGAGCGTCCACCTTGAAGACAGCCTCTGTTGGGACATTTATACTTAAGAGACTTTTTAAAAAATGTAGTGAGGATTCTCTGGACGTGATTTACCTACAGACGGTTTAAATCACCCCCATGCCTTAAATCGCACAGTTGAAAAAGAAAAAGCCCAATGAACAGGAAATAGCAGAACGGGTGGCTGGGAGAGTTGACTTGTGGGGTTAATTTATAACTAACACAAATGAATCTATAAAAAAGGAGAAAGCCCCATAAGAAATATGTAACGTGATAAGGAGCACAGGGGTTTAGGTGGAAGGTAGCTGAGCGCCTTTGGCCCCAGTGCTTTTATGGCTGAAGAATTCAATCGCAGGTGTGCTGCACGTGGCAGGTCGCAGTTCTGTGGAGCTCTAATGGGACACACGATCCCCGTCACCCTAGGCGTCTCTGTGCACGTGCGGCCAGCGGCTGGGCCTGCCCTCTGGACACGTGGCCTGCTGCCCCTCAGCCTGAGTTGCAGGGTTTGGGTGTTCAGCACAGATCAGACTTAGGGTGGGCAGGTAGTACACAGTACTCTTGGAACTAAGATTCAGCACTAGGACAATTTGTGAATTTTGGCTAATTAGTTTCATTTTACATTGGTTTATTTATTTATTTGTTTTGGTTTGGATTTTTTTGGTGGTGCTGGGGATTGAACCCAGGGCCTTGCACATGAAAAATACACACTTTACCCCTGAGCTACAACCCAGCCAGTGTTAATGTCTTTTAAAACAATTTATTACTGAATAGTTATGAAAAAGATCACACTTAATTATACAAAAACTATTCTTACTTCCTTAGTTTCTTCCAGTTCTTGTTAACATGTCTGTCTGCCCGTCTATCTGTCTGTCTGTCTGTCTATCTATCATCTATCTGTCTATCTGTTGGTACTGGAGATTGAACCCCGTGCCTTCACACTGACCTACCTCCTGAGCCCTTTTTGATTTTTTGAGATGGTTTCACTAAGTCACTCAATTGCCCAGGCTACACTAGAATTTTCGGTCCTCCTGCCTCAGCCTCCCAGAGTGCTGGGGTTGCGGGTGGGCACCACTATGCCCAGCTCTGTACACATCTAGTCACTGGCAGAGTCCAGGTAGCGCTTTTCCTCATCTCTTTCCCCGCGAGGTCACGCGCCTGTCCCCTTGTCTCTGCGCGGCTGTCAGGCGTGTCCCGAGGATCTGTTCTAGTGACATTACCTAATTTCCTAAGCCAGGTTTCGGGCGTTTGTAGTTCCTATTGTTATTCTACAGTTACAGTCCCACTGACCCTGACACTCTCGGTACAAGGCTTATCTTCAGGGGTTTGTTTCATTTCATGTTAAAAATTCTTTTCTTCGGGTAAATTGCTGGGAGAGGAGTATGGAAGCGGAAGTGCGCAGGCAGCCCCCTTCCTCGTTATGGTCCTGCTTCTTGTGATCTAGCACCCTGGCCTGCAGATACATTAGGAGCAAAACCTCGCAGGTTAAGGTTAAGTGGCTTGTGTCTGTCCTGTCTGTCTGTCTCAGTGAATTATCACTTTCTGCAGCTGTGCTGCGGCGGAGGCCAAAGAGCATCCCCAGTTGTTTAAGGAGCAATTAAACACCATGGCTTTTTGTTGTTGAAAAAGACATTATTTAAGTCTGCAGATTAAAATAACACATAAAGACTGAGAGCAACAGGCCCCTCAAGATTTTTTACGGCCTTGTGTTGCTGGTTAATAGAAGGAACCACTGCTTTTGAAAATGCAGGTTTAACCAGACGTGGTAGCTCATGCCTGTAACCCCAGCACTCAGGAGGCTGAGGCAGGAGGATCGTTTTGAGTTCAAGGCCAGCCTGGGCTACAAAGTGAGCTCAAGGCCAGCCTGAACTGCATAGCAAGACACTGTCTCAAAAAAAGACAAAAAAATTTAAAAAATGAAAATGCAGGTTTAGCAACATAAGGCATCCATACAGATGGATGCAAGTCAACTTCTAAAAAAATTTTATATATTAAAATATTAAATATTTAAATATTTAAATTCAGCTATGTGAGGGGCTTGGGCATATCGCTCAACAGTAGAACTCTTGCTTGCCTAGCAAGCGAAAGTGTTCCGTCTCCAACACCACAGAGGGGCAAGTATCAATATTTTACATTTCTGGTTTGAATCTTTGAGGGAATAACTTTATAATAAAGATAGCATAGGAAAATTATATAATTAATATCTTTTAAAATGGAGAGCTGGGCATCATGGCACCCACTCACAGTCTCAGCACTCAGGAGGCTGAGGCAAGAGGGTCACTGTGAGACGGAGACAAGCGTGGGCCACACAGTCCATTCAAAGCTAGCCTGAACTGTGTGACCCTGCCCCAAACAACAGCAAATTAATTGATTAGTTAGCTAGCTAATTAAAAATAAGTAAAATATATTAAAATGAATAGAAAAATATTATGATAAAATTATTTTTATTTTTAACTTTTGCCTGAGGTTAAAGGTCTTTACTGTCTCACTTTCCTCAGTTTTGTTTGCTTAAAAAAAAACCCAAAGAATAAATAAAAAAAGCCAATTATGAGCTCTGTAGTTCTAGTTAGGGCATGATTGGTTCTTTGGTTACGTCCAATAATTTATATGTTAGAAATAATGTGTATAATTGTACTGAAATATTGTATAGTAAGAGCTCAAAACTGAAAGCTACTATTATTTCATGGGGCAAAAGGGGATAACTGTAATCTCTTTCATTTTCTTCTAGTTTTTTTTCCCTTCAAACTCATGAACTTCTTGTTCTCCAGATCCTGTGATCTGAAATAATTTAGATTATATGATGTTTTTAACCTTTTATATTCCCAGTAGGCAAGACATAGGAAATTAAGTGACGTAAACATCTTTAATAATCTTTCAAAGTCATGGGACTTGGTAGCCCGGACAAGAAACAATTAGGAATAAATTTCAGGGAAATACCATCATGGCATGCCTCTGGTTTTCTTTTGTTAATGAGCCCCAGCACTTTCCTTTCCAACTCAAGGAATATGTACCATGGGCGCCTTTTAAGATTTCAGCTTTGTCCAAACCACAGAAATCTACATTTCACCAGTTTACTCACTATAATTTGTGATTGCTATTTTTCTTATCTGCCAAGGAAGTCCAGCAGCTCCCACTGGGGAAATACCACGTTAAGTTGATCCTAAAATAAGAAATCTAAGGGAAAGGTCACATCCTAATAACTTGTGCAAATCTAAATTTCCAAGGAGTTTTGAAATCATTTGGTGGGAGTAGCATATTAACAACGTGCTACTGAATTTCTTCCACAGAGTGTCGTGAAACTTTAGCGCTTTTGTGTACAAAAGTAACCACTGGCATATAAATACAGTTGGCAAGACCATACTTTTTTTTTTTATTTTGAGATAGGGTCTTGCTATGTAATTCAAGCTGGCCTTAAACTCACAGGCTAGCCTCAAACACATAGTGATTCTCCTGCCTCAGCATCCTGAGTGCTAAGATTATAGGCAGACGCCACCACACCCAGCAAGGAGGCCAATCTTAAAAGGATGCAGACTGTAAGATTCCAACTGTTATGAAAATCCAGAAAGATCTAGCATGCCTAAAAAAAACCACAAATTTTTATTTTGTTACTTTCACTGGAAATATAAGGTTTATTACTCAGAGGTATTATAATAATTATATATAATGAAAATGATCTTTCCTGCTACTCTAGCAGGGTATAATATTCCACCTTTTACTAACACAGACCCTTGTGAGACTTTGGAAGAACCCTGAGTGAGTGATTCCAGAGACCTTGTCTGTCTGCAGAGGCAGCCGCTGGGGTGGCCTCTGTCACTTGGCTGCCTCCCAAAGCTCTAGACTGTTTCCTTGTCTGTTGGGGAGGGAGGTGTTTAATGGGAGGCATAGTAGAACCAGTAAGTGAGGACCCCAGAAATTCGTACAGTGTCATCTGTCTTTAAGGCACTGTTTTTATCTTTTTTACAAACTAGAAAGCGGTCAAGGAACTCATTCTGTCTCCTCAAATTCACAGTTGCTTACTATAGCTCATATCCCAGTTACTAGGAGAGCCCAAGCTGTGCTTTGAAAGGGTGGCATTTTACAGTCCCTGCTCCATTCCGTCCAGCACAGAGACACCAGGTGTTGTAGGAAGGTGGGCTCCTAGCACCTGCTGACTTTCCTTGCGGATCTTTCATTTTGCTTTGGTTTTTTGAGACAGGGTCGAACTAAGTAGTTGAGGCTGGCTTTGAACTCACTGTGTAAGGCCCAGGCTGGCCTTGAACTCCTGGTGATCCTCCTGCCTCAGCCTTATGGAGTACTGAGATTACATGTATGCACCCCACCCCCACCCCAGGACGTCTTGTTGGAAACGTATCTTACGTATTTCATTCTTTATTTCTTTAGAAATGTGCACCATTATTCCTTGAGTCCGCATAATTATTAGAGGGAAAAGCTGAGCAAAATGTGGCCTTTGTTGACCTACTGGTGCTTAGTTTCTTCCCAGTGGTCACCTGTTCTTAGTAATTTCAGATTTATGGAAACATATCTGGGTGTTCTAACCAGTCTGTAGCAAGAGCCATCTGTTGAAATTATTTAGCCCCATCTGCACCCTGCCACATGTCGCCGGAGAGCTGGCTTCCTGGGGCAGTCACCCTTTTAAGAGGCGAGGCTCCATGTCCGATGGAGCAGACTTGAAGTTATTTCCTTTCCAGGCCTAGGAAGACTGGAATTCCACTAAGAGGCACGTGGACCTTGGAACACATCTTGCCAAGGCAACTGCTTGATGTACGAAATCACCACTTTCTCCACCAGACTTTGGAGTAGGAGACATAGCCACAGCTGCTGGGTGTGGCAGTGCACACCTGCAATCCCAGCACTTGGGAGGCTGAGACAGGATGCCCCTTATGTGAGTTCAAGCCCAGCCTCAGCTCACAGTGAGTCTCAGGAAACATTTTTTTCATGGAGTAATGGCAGCTAGTCGGTGCTTGTCCCCTGCTCACCCCTCTGTGTCATCGAGCCCTGTGGCTCACATCCTCAAAGTCCTTTCACAGCAGTGAGGTTGTCACAGGCCCCATTGCTGTACCTTTGCAGTGTGGTCCCGGAACAAAGCCTGCCTTCCAGGTGTCCCTAGCACTTCCCTCCCTTCCCAGCTAATCTCATGCAGGAAAACTCTTGTTTTAAAAATTCTCTTATTGAGATAGATTTTTATTTCCAACCTGAGCCACAAAGCATGCTACAGAATCCAATTCTTTTAAGAATGTCTGAGACATACACATCTTCGAACATCCCTGACCTGAAAACCTGAAATCCAAATCACTCGCAAAACCAAAACTTCTTAAAACACAGATGTGCAAATACCACAAGTGCAAAATAAAGGCCAGTGTTCTAGGAACGAGGTAGCACTCGCCTGCTGAAGGCGCTGTGGAGACTCCAGGGTCCCCGGGCTGCACAAGGAATGTGTCAAAAGCCAAGGTCAGAGGAAACATCGCAGAAGAGGAGTTTCATCCCGGAATTGAGAGCTGCATCGTGGGCACCAGGGGGCTCTGAGAAGTGTATGCCTGGGGACACTGGCCTGGTATGGCAACCTCAGTCTTTCCAGTTGCCCAATAGGAGAGAATTGTCACTACTGCCCTAGTGTCCAGGTGTGCACTCAGCAAGATCTAGTATGGTTAGATAACTTCCAGAAAGACCATTCTGCTAGCCCCAGGTAAGAACCTGGATCTAAGCTGAGATCTATTAGACTCCCAAGCCCAGGGTTGTTTTTCCAGGGATCTTGACGTGACATTGAAGAGGGACCAAAGGATAGAGGCTGTGAATTAGTGTTCCCAAGAGGATGTCTCAAGTACAGACACCTGCTGGGGAAGGCCCTGCAGGTGACAGGTGGGAAGGGCATGGGGCATGGCTTCAGACCAGTGACAGCTGACAACAGTAGCAGCAGATCATTGGCAGTACATTGGGTAGCAAAGAGGGCAGTGGCCAGGAGGAGGTCAGCCGGGGAGAGACAAACCCCACGAGCCCAGGCTGCGCCACCGTGTTTGGAGGAGGGATATGAGGGTACCATGACCACCTCGATGGGCTAAGAGGACAGGCAGAGGTGCCAGGTAAGCACAGATCTACAGCACGCAGTGCCGGGTGTAGGCAGCCTTGCAAGTCCCCGGGCCATGTGCGCAAGCACCAGCTACCCTGACGGCAGATTGGAAATCTGTGTGAAGTAAGACTTGCGTCTGTTCCATATGTGTACAGATTTCTTTCTGGGTATTATTCTCTAAATGATAAATATAGCTGCCTAGATGGCATTAGGGTTCTATCGGGTGCTGGGATCACTTAGGGGTGATTTAAAAGGAAGGCGTGCGTACATTATTTGCAAATCCTACAGCTCGTTGTACAAGGGACTGGGGCATCTGTGGGATTGATGTCCTGGGGGTCCTGGATCAGCCCCTGTGGACACAGAGGACAGCTGTGTACCTCAAGGTCATATGTGACTTGGGAGAAATCCCATACAAGTAAGAACACCGCGGCGGTTGTATGACCCTGATCAAGCCCCTTTCCCTCTTCCACTCTCAGCTTTCCCAGATACTAGATAAACTAGAAAAATGGATTTAGTTCTTGCTTTTAGACACAAGGTCTCACTATGTAGTCCAAATGGGCCTTGAATTTACTATGTAGTCCAGGCTGGCCTCAAACTTGCAGCAGTTCTCCTGCCTCAGCCTCCTCAGTGTTGGATTACAGGTGTGCGCCACCACCCCCAACTGTAACTTTCTATTCTTAACTTTCTTAAGACCACCAATTCTTGACTTTCTACACATCACAGAGTGAGATGGCCTTGATCCATTTACAGATATGGCATTTATGTAGCTTTATATACTAAAGGAAAATGTAGGAGTTACTAAAATGAGAACTAATACTTTCAGAAGTACAAAGGAAATTTTTAGACCTTAAGCCTGCAGGTCACAATTTCTGGAAATTGCTTGGTAGAATACCTGAAATACAACTTCCCCGCTGTTTTGAAAGCAAGGCCTCACTGTCCCGTACTGAGCTCCCTCCCTCTGGAGCGGCTTCTCGGAGGAGTCGCGGGGCTGACCCAGCTGACCGGCGTTCAGCAGCCAGGGAAGGCTGTCTCACAGAGCACAGTGCTGCGCTAGGAGCTCTGGATGGTCCCTGTCATTCTCTCCTCCCTGGCCTCTGCTCCATCCCCTCATCTGCTCGAGACAGTTCAGAGACTTCTGTGTATCACTTAAGGGATTTTTTATTAGGTTGACTTTTGGTGGAAAAGGAGGCAAACTTAGGAATTGACGGACCTTTAATGGAAGTCTTAGGATTTTCAAAAATGTGCTTGGTAGTAAATTAAAAATCAATTTGCCTTCTAGTTTTTCATTTTGGTTCATTTAAAACCTGCCAGGAATGTTTTCTTTGTGAAAAGAAACTATATTTTTATATTGTGGTGGAAAAATGATCTGGGGGAAATAAAAAGACTCTTTCTGAACAAATGTAGCGATGCTGGTATAAAAAAAAAAATCCAAAACCACAAGAAGTCATCCCAGATTTAGTAACACTTCCCATTTACGCACATGATCTGGCCTGTCCTCCGGCTGCCTCCAAGTTGCAAAATTCACCGAAATACCTCTGACTTCCTTATGGTGGTTGCTGCCCCACCCGCAGCCCAAATGCGGAGTTGTAAAAACCCTGAAGTGTGACCATATAACTCGCTGCGCTTGTAGTTACCAGGATTCTACCAAAGTGAGCAGGAAACCCGAGGAAATGGATTTAAATTCATAGTGATCCAGTGAAGTCCTTTTTCCAGACCCGAAAAGCAGCGCCAGTTTGTAGCCTCTGTGATTCAGGGAGAAAAAGCCAGGGCTATAGAGACAGAGTCACGGACCAGCGCTGGGAAGGCGGGAGTGGGCACGGAGCGCTGGCCCAGAAGTGCGGGTCTGCACACCGGCCTCCCGGAGTCTCCTCCGTGAGCGCTGCCCAGAAGCCACTGCTTTTTTCTGCCTTTCGGGTGCAGCCATTGGTGCCCAGCTTGTGTGTTTCACACTTGGCAGAGGGTTTCTAGGGCCGAGGGTTTGGCGTTGCTTTGTCCTCTGTCTCATCACCCCAAGCCTTGGCAGGTTATGTGTGATGTCCCCTTCCCTCTGGGGAGCACTTCCAGCATTTGTTTATGTGGGATACAGAAAAATGCAAATCCTCAAAAATAGCTCTGTGATTCTGGGATAGAATCTAAAATGCTGAGCCGGACTGTGGAGTATTCAAAACCTGACTGCTTAGTGGAAGCTGTGAAATGTCCTGTCCAGAATTTTGAGTCACACAGTAGCACAGCAGAGTCAGTAGCTGTCCTGGGAAAGAATTTAAGGACCATGATTGATTTTTTTTCTCCTTTAAAGTTTCATTCACTTTTAACTATTTTTTAAATATGGACCATCCCTGTATTCTTCTAAAGGAGCAGCCAAGAAGCTGGATGTGCTGGTGCACAGCTCTGATACCAGATACTAGGGAGGCTGAGGCAGGAGGACTCCAAGTTCAAGCCTAGCCTGGGCAACTCAGTGAGACCATCTCAAAATAAAAAATAAAGAAGGACTCAGGGGATAGGGTTATAGCTGGTAGTGAAGTGCTTTCCTAGCATGTCTGAGGGCCTGGGTTCAAACTTTGGTATCACAAATAAATAAATAAGCAACCAGTTTATTGTGATGCCAGTGGACATTATTTTGTGACCTAAGTACCGAATCAAGTGGTGAAAGAGAAGGAGGCGGATGTTGTAACCTGGCTGCTGATGCCCTGAGCTGTTCCCTCCACCTCCCATGGCAGTGCCACCCACGTGCGCTGCAGCCTCTGCCAGGACAGTGTGACCCCCCGGGGGTCAGTGGTGTCAGGAGGCGGGGTCTGGCCAAGGAGGCCTGGGCCAGGAAGCCAGCAAGCCAGCACCGTTTCCCCATCATTCCCGTGTGTGGCCCTTGGGCCCCTGAAGCAGTCAGTCTACAGAACAGAATAGCCAGACTGGGAGGCCACCTGCACTTTCTTCCACTCTGGAGTTTGAGTCAAGAGCCTGAAAACATGCATGCATGTACACATAGGCACACGCATACACGCACCCTAAAGACACCCTCTCTGTTGGCTTAGCCGGCAAGTGCTTTACAGACAGTGAGCACAGCTGCCAGGCTGGGCTTGAACTTGCGATCCTCCTGCCTCAGCCTCCCACCATGCTGGGATTACAGGCATGATTCCTTAGCACCTAAATGACTCATGTGAAGCCCTTTATTTCCTTGGGAAATATCTGTACTATACAGGAAAAACTGAAATAAGGAGTGTGAAGATCTGCTCTGGGAACCTACTATGTGGGAAAATTGTTTGGTGACATTTTTTTTCTCCTTTATTCCAGAAAATCATTTCTCCCCCATCATCACCTCCATGGGTGTGCATGTTTGCGTGTGTGTGTGTGTGTGTGTGTGTAAAGGACGGTAGGAAGTCCGAATATTTAGATTTGTAGCTCAACTGTTCTTCAGATATCCTTGAGACTTGTGACATTTATCACTGTGGATGATTAATAATTAACTTCGGCTATAGAATGAAAGTTTGAATTGCTCAATAGGGACAGATCCGGGATGGGACCTCCACAGTTCCAGGACTCGGAGGCAGGCTGGACGCCGGCATGGCCCTCATGGCTGCTAATTCACCCTATTAGTTCTTGGAGCCAGGCGGAAGCCAGGCCTCACACACACAGGGCAGGCACTCGGCGCCCAGCCACATACCCGGTCTCTGTTCCCACTGAGAATCCTGCCTGCGGACCCTTCCGCTGGGAAAATGGCCTTGGATGTGTTGTAACTCTGGTAGATCCTTAGCAGATGGGCAGTTTAGATGTTCAGCCAGTAAGGAAGCTGCTCGTCTTCCTGCTTTTCCAATGGGGGAGATACAGATTTCACATAAGATTTTCTACTTGACCTGGGCTGGGGATGTAGCTCAGTGTCTGCCTGGCCAGTACAAGGTCCTGAATTTGATTCCCAGTAACAACAACAAAAGAAAACAAAAACCATACCCACTGAAATCCACCACTTGAACCATTTTCAGCTCAGGGCATCAGCAGGCTCCCAGTGCAGGACAGTCACCCGGCCTTAGCCTGTGGCAGCCTCTCGAGCTCTTTGAATCTGCTGAGTTCTGAGACGGCTGTGTCACTCTTGCAAAGAACATGCCGTGCACACTGAGGTCCAAGCATCTGACTGGAGAGGCCAGGCTGGTCCTGTGGCAGATGGCGTCACGTCCCCAGCTGCAGTGAGCTCCTACGAAGGGACTTTGGAAAGAGAGGCTGATGCTGCTCGAGGCTTGGGAGGTCTTGGCACAGTGCTGCTGGCCTTCGCTGGGGTCCAGCACAGCGCTGGCATCAGGTGGCAGGAACTGACAGCAAGGGACTGCCCCACTCTTGTGAGACACCGCTGGGGACCCAGCCAAGGCCCCCAAGAGGGCAGGTCACTATGAGGGCTGGCCCTGCTCACCTCTCAATCGCCACTGGACCTCACCTCTCAAAGGCTCCATGGCTTGTTAAGTTCACCACACTGGGGACCAGGGCTCCCAACAGAGACCCTGGGAGGACGCTGGGGTTTGCTTTGGAAGGAGCCACCAGTTCGTTCTCCTGTCCTGTCTCTGGTTCTGACCCCAAACACGTGGGCTTGGTGTCTGCGTCCTTCGTGACACTTTACTTACTTTATGATGCCATCTTAGCGGCTGTGACATGGATCACATTTCTCTGACGGCCGATGGTGCTGGGCCTCTGTCCCTGTGCTCACTGACCCTCAGTGGATCTTCTTTTGAGAAACATCTGTCAGGCCCTCTGTCCATTGTCATTTGGGGCATTTGCCCTTTGCCTTTTGTTTGTTTGTTTTGGTTTTGGTTTTGGTTTGAGACAGTCTCGTTACTAGTTCAGACTGACATTGAACTCACTGTGTAGCCCAGGCTGGCCTTGAACTCATGGAGACCCTCCTGCCTCAGCCTCCCGAGTGCTGGGACTATAGGCACGTGCCGCCACATCCAGCTCACTTTCCTTTGCTTTTTTGTCGCTCATCTCCCCTTTGTAATTCCTCACACACTTTTCCACATAAGCAAAAACACTCTTTCATTTCAGCCCAGGCAAATGCTTTCTGTCAGCAGCCTCCCATTGCCTCATATGTTGACATAGCACCAAATGCTTTTCCTGCTCTTGTCAGACTCAGCACTCGAGCCAGGCACAGTGACACACACTGCTCATCTCAGCACTGGGGAGGCTGATGCAGGGTGATCTCTGTGAGTGCAAAGGCAGACAGCTACAGAGTGAGTTCAAGGCCAGCCTGAACTACATAGCGAGACTATCTCAAAAACAAACAGATAGGAAAAGAATCTCAGTACCTTGGACTTAAACTCCCTTCAAAAGAAAACAGTTTTCCAAATGTGTTCATATAGGGCCATTCCTTGTACCCTCTCCCATATGACACATTAGCAGTGTGGCAGGCATCACGGGGACATCCTCTGGGCCGTGGCCTTCTTGGAAGGATGACATTTTAGAGTAAAAGAGACCCTCTCCCCCTCCACTGAGGGGCACAGACTCCCAGAGGCCCGCACTAGAGCGCCAGGCTCTGAGAGTTCCAGAGTGTGCAGACAATGCGTCTGTACATCACTCACAGCCTGAACAGTTATCATAAAGCCTGAATTTACAATTTTAAAATACCCATGTGGCTAAAACTTTGGTTTCTTACAGCAGTTTCCTGAACCTCAATCCGCAGACCTCTGCATCAGCAGCAGGTTGGCGGCAGGTGTATAGGATTTTTTTCCTATTCAAAAGTGATCCTTACAGTTAAATTTAAGAAAAACTGATCAAACCTAACTTTTTGCTGTGTGCGTGTGTGTGTGTGTGTGTTTGTGTGTGTATGTATGTGTGTGTGCATGCGTGTGTGCATGCAGGCACATGTGTGTGTTATGATTGAGTCCAGGACCTTTGCACTGAGCTATATCCATAGCCCTTTTAAAGTTTTTTGTTGTTGGTTGGTTTTTGGTTTTTGGTTTTTGGTTTTTGGTTTTTGGTTTTTGGTTTTTGGTTTTGGGTTTTTGGTTTTGGGTTTTGGTGTTTTGAGACAGGGTGTTACTGTGTAGCTCCCAACATGGAAAACCCTATGCACTGAGACAGAACTTAGTGCTAATGAGCACCAGGAGAAATATTTTCCCAGCTCTTTAGCCAGGGTTCGACCCTACGAAGTGGCAGTGGCGAGGGCCTGGGTGCGCCGTGAGTGCCCTGTGTGTGGTTAAGTGTTATTGGCCGAGGCAGAGGACACACAGGGCCTGAGTCTGCGGGGATCAAGGATCGAGTTAACTCAGTCAGGCAGAAAGCCCTTTCTATTTGTGGATGTGTAAACTCTTTCTTCAGTGGATTAAGGCTTTTTTGTTGTTGTTTCAGTAAATATTACAGGGTGGAATAAAATTTGAATTGGATTCAGTTAGCCCTGAGTTGATGGTTTAGGGAACTTTTGTTTCGTTTTGTTTTGAGACAGGTCTCACTAGTAGTTTTGGTTGGCCTTGAAGTCACAATGTAGCCCAGGCTGGTCTCCAATTTGTGGCGGTCCTCTTGCCTCAGCCTCCTGAATTCTGGGATCATAGGCATGCCCTGACATGCCCAGTGACTCAGGAATTTTAATGTCCGTTTCATTTTGAATAGCAAATAATGTTTTACTGTACATATAGAAACACTGAAGCTTATTTCAGGAAACTCTATGGAAGCTGCTTAATTTTAAAAAATCACTTTTTAATTGCCCTTGCCCCACAGCAATTGGTGCCTGGACGTTGGGAGGCATGCAGAACTTGGGTCTGTGCTTTGTGGCCCAGTCTCGTGGCTCCTGGGGGCCACAGGAGCGGAGATGGCAAGGTCAGCCGCTGAGTGCTGGCCTTTGAGGTCCAGAGGCCCTGTCTGACACTCACACAGGCCCAAGCTAGGGCTTGGTGATCACAGCCTGTCTGAAAGGCACAGAAGTGGCCTCCTGGTTCCTGCAAGCCACGTGGGTCACCATGATCCTTGGGATGCACAGGACAGAGGTGTCACATGTGGCAGCACTACAGGCGGGGGCAGATTCTGCCACTCAGACTTCATGATCCATGCTTAAAAGCAGTAACTAAAACCAAGCCTAGCCAGCGGGCTTCATCCTGTCTTCCCACAGCCTCAGGACTTCCAGTATCTGAAGTTTTCCACAGTGCATCAGTTACGGGTCCTCGTTTAATACATAGGTGTTTATGTAATCCCACCCGATGCCACTAGGTGTGGGGCTGCATCCCCCAGTGTTGTTAATTTCATTAAAGTTGGTAATCCTTGATCACTGTCCCCATATGCATGGTACATTGTTCAATAGCTACCAGGAACGTTACATCTAAATTTGTTTAAGTCATGAGCCAGCTTGCAGGGGATCTTTCCAATGATATGTCAAGTGGCTCTTTTAAGAAAATAAAATTGCCACCGAGCTTAGTGGTGCGCATCTGTAATCCCAGCATTCCAGAGGCTGAGGCAGGAGAATCTCCAAGAGTTCAAGGCCAGCCTGGGCTACATAAGTGAGTTCCAAGAAAGGTTACTCTACACAGTGAGACCCTATCTTAAAAAAATAAAAAGAAAAGAAAGAAAATTCCCTTTAAAATGAAGTCTCATGAGCCTGTAGTCCCAGGTACTTAGGAGGCTGAGAGGGGAGGATCACCTGAGCCCAGGAATTCTGCCATGAGACCAGCCTGGGCAGTTCAGTGAGACCCTGTGTTCAAAACATCCCAAAATATAGTGGGGGAGGGGACATCGGAAGAGCTTGCCAAGTGTGTGTGAGGCCCTGGGTAACCTCCTCACACCAGGGACAGACACGCAGATATATTTGGGCAGGGGCAGTCCTCACATGCTTGTGTCTGTGCCTTGATCCTGTTCTGCAGTTGGGCAGTTGGGCCCAGTGCTGCAGGCACTGACACAATTGTGCCACACATGCGCATGATGCTGCCAGCCCCAGCCCAGCCGTGTTTGACTTAACGGCGGGTGTCCTGTGTGTTTCCATCTGTGCCCCTCGCTGGTAACCAGGAGACTGTGCTGAGCTCTTGCTGTGTCCTCTGACCTCTGCCCCAACTAAGCCACTTTCCAGCCACTTTCCAGGAGGTGACTGAGATCAGTTGGCCCTCAGCCACTCTCCCCACATCATCCTCTTCCACCCTTCCCCTAGCCTGGAAAGGCAGCTTCCGGCCATGGATCCCGCCAGTCCCACACTAGTCGTGATGCTGTCTGCTGAGTGATGTGATGGAAGAGGTCCATGTGCGTGGCACCGCCTTTCAGGACACTGCTCACTATACGGCCCCTGCTAACATCCCATGTTTTAGCCAGGCGTGGTGATGCATACCTGTAATCCCAGCACTCCTGGAGGCTGAGGCAGGAGAATTGATGTGAGTTCAAGGCCAACCTGGACTAAACAACGAGACCTTGTCTCAAAAAGAATCAAACAAACTAAAAATAAATATATGAGTAAATGAATACATAAAATCCCATGTCTCTCATGGAATCTTTTCAATGAGCCAACCCATGTTTGACTCCATCTTCTGACTGCCTGTGAGACCTTCTGATTTTCCCATTTATTTGGCACAATTAACCAGGTGCTGCCTTGTGACATCTGCTCCTAATCACTGGCTAGAATATTTATTCAAATCAAGAACCATTGCTCAACTTTTCACCTCTCTGTAGTTTGTTTCACTAGCAAGATTACAAATTCCTTGAGGGCAGACTTACACTTCTTTGTATTTCCCACAGTATCCTATAAATTACAGGGTTGGTTTTTTTTTTTTTTTCTTTTTGAAAAGTGCTCTCAACATGTTGCCCAGGCTGCCCTTGAACTCCTGAGCTCAAGTAATCCTCCTGCCTCAGCCTCCTGAGGAGGGGCTACAGGTATACACACTGTACCAGGCTTTTTTGAGGACTAGGTTTACTTCACAAATATTTGTTGGTTTGGGTTACAGTTTTGAAGTTTGTCTACACTTGCTGGGCCAGGCCGCTAGCTTGGGGGAATCTCCATTTTCAGTAGGATGGGAATAATTCCTACGTCTCAAGATGAAGTGAATAGTGCCCGTGTCTTGGTCTCCTCGATGGCCCTGGAATGCCTGGTGGGAACTGTCACAGACTGGCCCAGCCTCATGGGCCATCGGCGGGGGGACCCATCCTGGACAAAAGTGGGAAGAACAGAAGCTATTGTTAATTTTCTCCCAAGTCAGTGCCATCCATTTCTTTGGGGTTTCACGCCCATAGAAAGGGTTTATGGCTGGGAACCAGATGCCGAGGTGCCCTGTTCCGGCAGTGGACCTGGGGGTATCCCCAGAGCATGTTAGGACTGATACCACCAACGCACCCATTGCCAGAGCTCCTTCCCGGAGAACTTAGTGGTGACCCCAAAACCTAGCCATTTCACTAAGAAGCCTCAGGATTCAGACTCTCATAGTGCTAAGGCTTGCCTGGCATTTTAGTGTGTAAGTTAACTGTAATCCACAAACCGAGCTGTACTTCAGTCCCTTCGTTGAACTAAACTGCTATTTTTACTAGAGTAACTCCTCTGTGACAGCCGAGATCCTGTGCGGTTCATGGCGCTCTGCTCTTGGAATACGTAATTTGACTATTGCTGTTGTTATTTGTGTGGAAAGAGATGAAAATGCGTTTGGTAATCCAGATGGGCATGACTTGCTTCACATCTGGTCCCTTGAAAAGGAGCCAGAAGCAACAGCTCGCAATGCAAGACAGCCTCGGGCCAGACTTTGTAACTCCCACCCTCCTTTGCAAAACAGCTGCCTGTGTGTGCCTTCGGTTTCTAAAGAAAGAGAGAAGAGAGAGAAGGAATGGAAAGGAAAATCACTGTGTCCTAACCATAGGTTTTTGATCAAAGTGTCCATAGAGCCCCTGAGTGGTGAGTTAGGATGGGTCAGGGGCAGTGTGTGTAGGCTGGGGATCACAACATCACTGACCTAGTTTCTCGATGCTGGGACCAAAGGCAGTGTGACACCTTCCTCCTCCCTACCTTGCTTAATCCCAACCCAGTGATCACCTGCTTTGTGCATGACAGCCCTAGTTAATGCCTGTTGTCCCAGCAAAACTTTTAATACCACCCTGTTTCATTCCTTAAAAGTGTCCTGATTCAGGTAACAGAGAATGTGGTGTCTCACTCTTATCCCTGTATCTCAGCAATGTTAATCAGTGCAGGTCTGGAGAGGAAACGATAAGAATGCATTGAAGAGAACGATGACATTTGGGTTGAGACAGTGGCATCACTGAAAAACCTACTGGTCAGAATTCTTGGGAATAAAGGGGCTGGGTGTGATGGTACACATCTGTAGTCCCAACTCCTCAGGAGGCTGATGCAGGAGGATCTCTGGAGCCCAGGAGTTCAAGGCCAGCCTGGGTAACACAGTGAGACTTCCATCTCCAAACAAGAATTCTTGGTAATAAAATGAAAGTTGAAGGGAACATTGACCTACGTCCACATTCTGAACATCACAAAACATACCAGATTCCTGATAGTGGCTCTCGGGGCACTGGGGAGGGGAAGGTAATAATGAGGTCAGATGCTTGTGGTGTGTTTTATGCAACAGTAACGTTAACTTCCTGTCTGAGGCTTTCCATGTTCTGAGTCTTTCACCTCTTGATACTCTCAGGACTGGGTGACCCTGATACCTAATAGACGCTTCAGAGAACGAAAAGATGGGAGATAAGAGTTCTGTAGAAAAAGGGGAAGGTTGACATTCTTTTCGATAACCTTACTATACTCTGAAAAAGCTTAGCTGAACATCCCTGCCATTAACCGTATTAGTCAATTTGGAAATTTAGTTGCACTGGCTGTAGAAGGCGTGCTGGGCACATGTCCTCTTCAGACTCCTCCAGATCCATAGCTCTTCTTGTTTAGGCTCAGTGGCTATGCAGTGTCTGTATTCTGTTTAAAGTAGGTTTTGTAGTTGTAGGAGGAATAGCTAGTATTGCAAAGTATACAGAAAAATGTTTTTTAAAACTAATATTAATAGTATGGCATGGCTCCTTTTTCTTTTTTTGAGATAGGGTCTCACTGTGTAGTTCAGGGTGGCCTTGAACTCACTATGTAGCCCAGGATGGCCTTGAACTCATGGTGATCCTCCTGTCTCAGCCTTCTGAGTGCTGGGATTACAGGCATGTACCACCATGCCCAGCATGGCACAGTTCCTTTTAATTTTCATATCTATGTATATAGAAAACCTGTGTGTATATATATATTTTTTATTTTCTGTTTTTGCAGTGTTGGGGATCAAACCCAGGGCCTTGCACATTCTAGGCAAGCATTCTACCACTGAGATATAGGCCAGGCTAGGAATATGTACTTTAGTTTGTTCAGTGAAGCTCTTAAATTATAACCTTAAGTTAAATGATTTTAGTGTTCTGACAACAGAAGAAAAAATCTTAAATTTGCATAAAAGTTTTCCTTTGTTTTTGGAGACAAGATCTTGCTGTTTTCCAGACTACCCTCAAACTCCTGGGCTCAAGGCGGTCCTGCCTCAGCCTCTGGAGTAATAGGGGCTCCTGGCTGCATGGAGCTCTAACCCTTCCACACAGTAACATATTTACTCCTAATGATAGTGCTTTAGGCAAGCTCTGTGTGGCCCTGCATTATACTCATGGGGGGTATTGAGGTCCGAGGACGTCAGAGCTGGGACAGCCTGGGCTAGAGCTCAGCTCCTTCACAGCCCCTTGACTCTCTCCAAAGCGAGGACGTAATTACACCAGAAGGACCAAACACTGCGTCGGACCCGAGGAACTAATTGTGGGCACCACATCTTTAGGTGGGAAAAGATGGCAGGGAATAACATCATGAATAATGGTCTTTAAGGTTGCCTAAGAGTATTTTTCAAAGAATAAAAACCATGTTTCTTAGCACCTCATGTGCAAGGAAATCAAGGGGGGCTGAGCTCCTCGCGGACATTTAAGTTTGGGGCAGAGGACTGTCCTGAAGGCCTTCAAAACAGTCCTTCTCCATTTGGAATTCAACACTCAAGCCTGGGACACCCAGTGCTGTTCTGAGAATTGCACTGAAGTGACAGGCGTGCCCTCCGATTTTCAAAGGGTTAGCAGTGTCTAGCTGAAGAAATAACCGTGAACCAAACCAGGTCTCAGTGAGTCCTCAGGGGTCAGAAGTAACCACTTGGCCTTCGCTAACTCAGAAAAAAAACGTAGACCATTATGTGTTAGAGCATAAATAAGGGGGCCCAGAGGAAGTGCCGGTGCTGGCGGCGCACGCTGGTGTGCAGCAATGCTGAGCGCACTGATTGAGCACCACTGTGTACGGCAGGCACGTTTGCACCGGACAGCATGGGAGGGAGTGGAGAGGTTCTTTTTAATAGCACCGAAGTTACTTATTAGGAAATAGTGGCAATAAGGGTGGAGCTGTGTGCGTGGGGAGGGGTAGCAATAACAAACCTATGCAGAGGTTAAGCCAATTCTACTCAGGGGCAGGAGTTGATAATAGATGAGATCTTAATACTTTAAATTCATTGAATAGAAGAGCTCAAAAGCAAATGTTAGATGCTGTCTAATCTGCTCTGTTTTCCCTATCTCTACTTGAGAAATGGGGCTGTGGGAGCGCTGTTGGGACTTGCCTCCCTCGTACACAAGCTGAGCGGTAGTGGAATGAAGGCTGGGCCAGCTCGGCCTATGCCGCCTCCTCGGGCTCAAAGGTCGCTAACACGACTGCTTTCTTCCAAGCCCGCTGTGAGGACCAGGTCTTAGATCTCAGGTTAAAGGCTGGGTTTGTCCTCATGGAACCTTTGCACAGAACTAGGATTTAGAAAACGAATGTTGTATGTCTCCGTGTTAGCAGACAGCTGCTTTTTACAGTGGGGAAAAGTACGCTGAGATTAACAATGTACAGCCTTGGGGGGCTGCGCTGTAGACTCAGCTCTGCCACGAAGAGGCTGTGTGGTCACCCCCTCTTCTATTCCTCCTCTTCCTCCTTAGGTCCCTCCTCCCTCTTTGCTTTTTGTTTGTTTGTTATTTCTTTGAAACAGGGTCTCAAAGCTACGTAGTTCAGGCTGGTGTCGAATTCACAGTGATCCTCCTGCCTCAGCTTCCAGGGCACTGGGATTACAGGTTTGTGCTACTACCATGCCCGGTCACTTCATTCTGTATCTTTAAAAAGTGAGAGTTAAAAGTCCTTCAAACCGGTTTCAACTATTTTATATAGTTTAATCTTACCTGAGTAAAATACAGACTTCAGGGGAAAAATTCTTAACAATTCTCAGGGTTCACATAGTTTTTATTACAATGTAACTTAAGCACAAAACTAGCTATGGACGCTTTACAATTACAGCTCTTTTCTAGCTATGCAACCCAAACAAAGTAGCCAGCGACAAGTCACAGACACCTGCCACACATACTTGGGACCACACTGCTTCTGGCTGCCACAGATGTGACCACATTTTCCCTGATTTTTATTGTTTTGAATGCTTCCAAGAAACTTTCCTTTCCACAGAATCCTGGATCTCACTGGGCCTTTGGTTAACTCCAGGGGGTCATTTGTGTGTTAAAAGTTGGCCTGTGCCCTTTCTGTACGCCTGGACTCAGGAGAGCTGAAATCAGATGCCAGCCACGGCACTGGAGCTGCTTGTCAGTACTTGGTCATAAAATCACCCAGGTAGTCTATAGATAAATTTTTATTTCATCAAGGTGAGAGCAAACGGGAAATAGAACCGGGCTGGGGGTGCAGCTCTGAGGTGAAAGCGCGACTTGGCAAGCCCACGGCTCTGGGTCCAATGCCTAGCACCCAAACAAATAAGAAGCCAAAGATTTAGAATTAGGAACTTTATCAAAAATTAGAAACATGCTGGGTGTGGTGGCACACACCTATAATCCTAGCACTGAGCTGAATTGTATGTGTGAAATGGCAAACTTTACAAAATAGAAAAGATACCGCCATAAAGCTTTTGGAAGAGCCTTTATAAACAGCTCTGGGGCTGCCAGGAATATTTATCTGGTAGCCCTCTACACTTGCCCAGTGTAAGCGGCCCAGATGAAAACGAAAAGTCTGCTCCAGCCTGAGCAGGGCCTGGACCCAGTAATCAGCCCATCGCGGACTCTGGCTGTGATGCTGCGCCTGCCTGGGTCATATGTGGGCAAGGCCATGGACAGATGAGAGTCCTGGTTCCCCCGCCTGTAGGCGAAGAACTTCTTTGTGCCTCAGTTTCCCCACCTGTGATTGAAGAGGAGGTTAGAGTACACATCTAGGATTTCTTGCACATATGCCCATGTCACCCTAACATTTCTGTTTGCTGTGAGTCCCACGCCCCTCGTCACCCCCTCTCAGAGCTCCTTCATTCCACCTGGACCTGGCTTTTCTCTTTAACCCTGGGTCACTAACGCTTCCTGAGCTTTAATCCGCCGATCTTTTAGGTACACAGTGCCCCAAAATGTTGATCTGAAAGTTCAGTCCTAAAGCGAAGGCACGTGGTTCATCAGCATCTCAGGCTGCTTCTCCTCCGCAGCAGCTCTTTGGCGCACCTCCCGGGGATAACAATACACTTCCCCTTCGGGCGGTACACTAGGAAACAATGGCCTGCACAATGGAGCGACCTCAAACCAGCCCATTGTTTTCTCCGCCGCCCGAGGAAGGAGTTGTGCTCTTTGGGTCTCCAGAAAGATTTTGGCTTGTCCACCTCCTCCGATTCCCAAGCAACAAACAATTAAGCAATCTGGCCCCCTTCCCACTCTCCGCCAGTGTGTGGGATGCTTGTCACCTTGCCCAGAGTCGCTGTAGCACTTAAGCTTTTCATCTGACAGTGCGAGAGATAACAAATCAAAACATCATTAGGAGGCGGGCTCAGTTAAGACTCGATTTTGGGTTTATTTGGGGGCACCTGTTTTAGAACTGAGATAGGTATTTCTTGGCTGTCTTCCTGTTCTCGTCTTCCTCTCCTTCCCTTTGTGTTTCAATAAAATGCTTGTAAATGTTTCAAAAGAAGTTTGCTGACATGAAACTCATGCTTGGGAATGTAAGTGCATAACACCACCAGTCCTAGGGTCCTGTGTACCTGCAGGGAACCATCCCCAAGAAGCGAGAACAAGCTAGGTGGCTGCAATGTGGTTTCAACCCATCAGGAATCTGCAACCTGCTTCCTCAAGCTGTGCAGACACACGTCATCATTTTGGAAGAACCAGTTAAGTCTGTACTCCAACTATCCCCCTGCATTCAGGAATAACTACTGGCTAACCTTTAAAATTCCTGTTAATGGAAATTTTTAGGTAAAACTGAAGCAGTAGTTACATTCTTTAGGAGTTAGTGAGCAATGTTGTATATGATAGAAAGAAAAATGGTTAGATATCTGAAGAGCCGCGGATATTTGGGCCTGGCTGGTAGCTGTCAGAGGAGAAAAGTAAAGTTGAAATGAAATTGTCTAAAAATAACTGAGGAAAGAGAAACTTGTGTATGTGTTTTATGTTCAACTTTCAGGACACGTGGGAAACCAGTATGCCTAACTGAGGAAGTCTGGGATGAGGATAACCTAGTGAACACTCAGTTCTCTCGGCACTCCCGTTAGAACCGTGTTTCAGGGAATCATAAACGTCTTTCCTACAGAAAAAGTGCCGGATAGACCCTGGAGGAATGATGCGCTTAGAGCAACTTCACTTCCCAGACTCAAAGTATCGATTCAGAAGAAAAAAATGACCAAGTTTATTAAAAGCTTTAGGCAAGTCATTAATGCAATTGAATACCTGTAAAAATGCCAAAGTAGCAGTTCACAGGTTGGTCACTAGCTCCGAGGAGAGAAAAGTAGGGCAGCCTTGGAGAGGTCAGACCACCACCCTTCCTAGGCAGGGATCCCTGAAAGGGTCAGTCCCATCTGTGTGTCTTCGGTTGTGTCAGAGGAGGAAGCACACCTCCAGTGGGGTAGTTGAGCAGCCAGAAGTATTTAACTTGAATCCATAAACGCTTAGACATAATATCCAGTTTGTAGGAATCACGGGAGATAGAGAAACACGCTAAAGAGTACCACCAGAAGACAGCCAGACCCATCCAGGAGACGGGACATTCTGGAAGGTAACTGCCCCAACTGGTCAGTGGCCTGAAACCGAAGGGGACGAGTGGAGCGAGGCCTGCGGTGCTTGTTTTTAAAAGACGTGAGGGACCTATGACCAATGCCTTTCCTCATCTGGGACAAGATTCAGGTTGGAGCAAGTCAAATACCAAGAACAGTCTGGATCAACCATGGACATTTAAACAGAGACTGGGTATTATTTGAAACGAAAACTTAAGTGGAAATATGGTGACTATTAACTTTAAAAACACAGTTTATCTACAGTAAATACCAAATCTCATTTTGATTAAAAAATAAAGATGCTCTGTGTGTGTGTGTGTGTGTGTGTGTGTGTCTGTGTCTGTGTCTGTGTGTCTGTGTGTATACTTAGGTTATAGGTATATATTCATGATGCTACAGCCTGAAAAAGATTCAGGTAGATAAACACTAAGACTTCAACCCTGATGATCTCTGGTAGTGCAAACACAGGTCTTGTTTTTCCTGGTCTGTACTTTCTAATTATTAGCAGAAAATGTAGATGAGTTCTGTAATAATGAAATGTTATTTTAAAACACAACCAAACTTAGCTATCTTTTCAAATAGAAACACAACATCATATTCTATCCTTTAGGAAAAATAGACACTTCCTTTTGAAGAAAGAAGGTGTAAAGACTAGGAAGACCTGAGTCCACAGCCACGGGGGGCGGGGTGGGGGTGCAGCACGGGGGCTGACTGGAGCTTGGCTGGGAATGCGATGCTGTCGCCGAGACCCTTTTCTCCTGTTCCGCACGGGCTTGGTACTGCTCAGTGCCGCGCACAGACAGTAGCCCTGAACTGTGTGGGCTGTTATCAGGCTCCCTACACTGATCTGAACTCCCTGCCTCCCTTGGAGTTTCCACCCAGGCCCTCCCCTGGGGCCCTGCAGGCAGCTGCCTCTCCTCTCCCGCGCCAGCCACAGCTGCTCAGGCCTTCCGGCTCCTCCCGGGTCGCTTTTCCCTGCCGGGAGCTCTTCGGATCCCTTCCATCTGCAGCCCCCAGGGCTCTGTCCTTCAGTGCGTGGTCCTGCATCTGCCCCTGGCTTGCGTCTGATTGGCTTGTGGTGGTGTCTTCCAGGGAGCTGCTCCTCAAACTCTCAGTTGTTCTAAAGTCTCAACGAGATTTTATGTCGGGAGACAGCACAGCTCTTGGTGCTCAGCAAAAGGCGAATGTCAGTCTTAAAGCTAGTTCCTGCTCTTTCAGTCTATCCTCTTGCTTTCATGAATGGAGATTGTAAGATACATTCCGTAAATCAAGTGTTGAATCCTGGATTGGGACAGAGTTTGTAGTGCTGTGTCTAAGAACCACCGCTAGAGACAAGCCTTTCGGTAACTGCCCTAATGTGATGTCAACCAGCTGATGCCATTTAAGGAAAGTAGGTATAAAAAGTACACTCCACACTGCGCACTATTTAACTGTCAGCAAATTCATTCACGGAAACAGATTTCCCACCTCTTGTTCTTCATCATGCTTCCATTTGCCATCAGAAATAAAATGTGTCTCTGTCTGCCAAGGGACCTTCGAAAAGCCCTGCTGTGTTTTTAATATTGCACATTCTGCTTGGACAGCACTCCTTCCTGAAACATATTTGCAAAGCTCCTTTTAGCAGAAGAACAACAAGCATCTTACGCACTGGCTGATCTTACTATTTTATTAATCAAGTGTCAAGCATAAGATTTAAATTTCCGATGATAAGAATCCATAATCCTGTAATCCCAGCACGGAAGGAGGCTGGGACAGGAGGACTGTGAATTTGAGTCCAACTGCGATCCTGTCTCAAAATTAAAACAAGTAAATAAACGGAGATGGATGCAGCTCAGTGCGGCTGTGATTCTGGTACCTTCTTCCGAGAAAGGACGTCACAAGGTTTTAATTTTGAGAGCCTGCTCTGTTCCAAGCGGTGCTTTCTTTAAATCAACTCTAGCTCTCCTGGCTTTTCCTTTCACTGAGCAAACAGGGGCTTGGCCGGATGAAGCTGCATTCCCACAGTGAGAACGTGTAAGTGACAGAGCTCGAAGTCGCGCCCTGGACCGTCCGGACTGAGGACGCCTCGGTACAGCTCTGTGGCCAAAGCCCGAGTCCAGCTTTCTGCTCGGTTTTTGTCTTTTGTCCTTTTCTTGGTGCTGAAGCTGTGACTCAGAGCTTCAAACATGCTGGCACCCCGGCCCCCGGCTCCACGCTGAAGCCCAAGTCTGCAGCTGCTGTGATTTTCTTGATCCTCTTTCAGCAGCCTCCTAGGCTTGTTATGAGCTTCAAGTGAAATAAAATACTAGTTTATTAAAGTGTTATTTTTGTTTAAGTATTATTATCATGAAGTGGAAATTTTCACCTTGTTTGTCATCTGATTTTTTTTTTGGTACTGGGAATCGAACTCAGGACCTCTGTGCCCCTGAGCTACATCCCTGACCATCCCCTACTCCTTTTAAAAAATTAATTTCTTTTCTTTCTTTCTTTCTTTCTTTCTTTCTTTCTTTTTTTTTTTTTGTCTTTTTGAGACAGGGTCTCATTTTGCAGTTCAGGATGGTCTTGAGCTCACTTTGTAGCCCAGACTGGTCTCGAACTCATAATGATCCTCCTGCCTCAGCTTTCTGAGTGCTGGGATTACAGGCGTGTGTGACCATGCCTTTAAAATTATTTTCTTAAGAGCAAGGAACTATGTCATTAGTGGGGGAAACCCTGGTACCAGAAGAACTCCACAACTCTAGGTCAGTTCCTGCAGCAGACAGATGAGGCAAGAGAAGATTTGTCAGCAAAGCAAATTCCTGAATCACCGTTCAGATATCACCCAAATTCCCTTACCAGGGTGCTGTGGAGTGCTTCTTGGCAGTGAGCGCTGTGCGTGGACACCGTGAGCAGTGGTGGCACTTTCCTGGGTCATTCATCCACATGAAGTCGAGAGTCTGGTAAAGCACTCTCATGCTGGGAGGCTTTCAACATGGTTGTGGACATTAAGGAAAACTGATCCAAATGGTGTTCGCACATTTTATTGCATTGTTATTTTAAGGAGGTAGAACCCTGTAGGGAGCTTTGAACCAGGAATCAAGAAGGCTAATTTGTAGCTCAAACTCTGCCTTGCCTGGGTAACACCTTGGCAAATCATTTCATCCTTCACAAAGCCATTTTCCTTCTGTGACAAAGTGAGAGTTTGAATGAGTTATTCCTCTGGCGTTTTTTTATGTGTCTGTGATTTTAGTAATCCATGTATTTCCTTCAGTCCAATTGCAATGCTGGCAAACTGCTTCTTTTTTTTTCATAGTTTTTGTTTCATTTTGTTTTTGTTTTTATTTTTTTGAGAGGTCTCGCTATGCGGTTCAGGCTGGCCTTCAGCTCACTTTGTAGCCCAGGCTGGTATCAAACTCGCCATGATCCTCCTGCCTCAGCCTCCCGAGTGCTGGGATTTATAGGTGTGTGCCACCACGCCCGGCTCAAACTGCTTCTTTTCCGTGGTTTCCCTGGAAAAGATGTTACCTGAGAACTCTCCATGTGACTGAGCTAGAAAAATTAATTGATAAAATCTTAAAAGTGATGATGCATGCTTTGGAGGTTTAGGGTTTCCCACAACACAGCACCCACCTGAGGATGACACAGCTCGTGGTATTTTATCATGCTTGCGACCCAATTACTGGGGAATCTCAGACATCACATGCAAAGACAAGTTAGAATAGCTCAGTTTTGGTACAAAGATACGGGAATTTGACAAGTGCTTTGTTGATCCCTAGAAAGTGGTCAGACGGGTCAGGCTCTTTTTCAGGTATTACAGAAGTTAACCTTTGAAGGAAAGGGAGAAGAAAGGAAATTTTCAGTTGGGCTTTTGTCTTTTTAGACTTTTAAATTTCCAGTAGGGCATTACTTTCCCATTTTATCTTGTCACCTTGGTATCAGGTGTAGAAAGGACATAGTAACTCAGGTGTTAGAATGTGACTGAAAATACAATATATAGAATTTCCGCTAAACTTTCAATAAACTGCTGACAGGCATATTATTAACTTTATATTAGAACACTTGAGGATCATTCTGTTTCGCAAAGAGGCCCTTTTCTCATCAAGAATTAAGAAATGGCCCAGAGTTGAAAAGGAAATCTGTAGCTGAGCCCAGATAAGAACCAAAATACAGCTGTGTATAGTGGCGCACACCTATAATCCTGGCACTCAGGAGCCTGAGTCAGGAGGATCGCTGTGATTTCAGTGCCAGTGTGAACTCCATAGTGAGGCCCTATCTCAAAAACACCACAACAAACAACCAAAATACCAACCTAAAACCTAGGTCTCTTGGCTCCATGTTAGAGTTCTTGTCTACTATTTCAGAGTCAAGGCCTTTTTAAAAATATGAAATACCTTCAATCTCTAGCACTACCAAAATGGAAAAAAAAAAATCTTAAAATACCGAACAGCCATCTACAGGAACTGTTGACTTCAAGCGAACATCATTTGGGCCAGTTATTTTTCTTTAAATAAAAAAATACAGTTCTTTAACATGATCATCACGTCTTTAAGATGTTACTTCTTAAAAATCTGGAGGAAATTACTGTGTTTGGTAAAACAGGCGGACTCTTCCTTTCCAGAAGGGCAGTGGCAGACGTGCTCTCGGTGGCCTCCAGGGTCCCCTTCCGTGGGGATGTCTGGCTGGGGAGAGGGCTGTGGTGGAATTTGCATCCAGGACGCAGGATTATTTGTTGGGCCCAAGGCACACGCTCCTCCCAGGCTGGCACCCCTGTGACTGTGTAGAAACCCTGAGCTGAGGCAGCTCCACCCGGCGGTAAGTTTCGCCCCAGCTGCGGTGGGAGAGGACAGCTCTCTCGGGGACAGTGGTGCAGACTGGGTGCCGGTTCTGACTGCTGCTTTGGAACTTCGTCGGGAAATCCAAATCTTGTGGGAACAAGAGGAAAATGGAAGCTGTTGCCAGCTGACCAGGTCTCCACACTCTTCCTTGAATGGTACATGTGACAGAGATGTGGCAAACAGCTATTCTTTCGTCATTCACTCCATCAACAACAATAAACATGTGTTTGCTGCCAGCTAGGGGCACCGGACCAGGCCGTGGGGGTGGAGGCTCACGCAGCTCCAGGGCGGCGTGTGTGTCAGCAGCTACATGTGTTGCCGGGTCCCAGGATGAACACAGCCCATATTACACAAAAGAAACCAATAAAAAAACACTTTTAAAAATCCAAATTAAGTCGAAAGCCTACATTTCCAAACCCACTGCAGGCAAAACCAGGTTTTCATTCACTTTTAAGAGTAACACAGTGCAAAAACTAGTTAATGTCCTCCATAATGCAAAGATTTGATGAAATCTTTCTTGAGTAATTCTTTTTTTTCCGTCTTTTTGAGACACAATCTCACTATGCAGTTCAGGCTGGCCTTCACCTCACTTTGTAGCCCAGGCTGGTCTCGAATTTGTAAGGATCCTCCTGCCTCAGGCTCCTGAGTGCTGGGGTTATAGGCATGTGCCACCACACCTGGCTCCAACACTAAGTAATTCTTAAAGAAATGTTCCATATACTGCTGTGATTTTAGTAACTGTAGATTTGTAGGCCTTTTGTGCTTTTTTGTTGTTGAATAATGCACATCTCATTGCCTTCTCCTAACTGTGCTAAAATTTGGGAAGCTTTGGTATTTTGCTGAGTGATGTGCGGAGTCTTTTGGCCAAGGGCAGGTCCCATAAGTAATATTGAAGACTAAATACTAAAGAGCAACCTTCTCAAACACCAAATTTGGTCATTTTTTTCAAGTCTCATGGCCCTAAGCAGTTAAATTACTTCCCATCCTGTTCTTTTAATAATCACTCTGTTATTACCCTTGCTTTTTCTGGGGGAGGAGACCCTCAAACACTTCACCCTGCGTCTCCACAGTCCAGAGAGACCCCTGGCAGCACCAAGTCCACGCTCCTTGCAGCCCTGGGGTTCCCTCCTGGGCTCCGCAGGCTTCTACCCTGCCCTGAGGTGTCAGGTGACCGAAGATGGCCCCTCTGGGGCAGCTGGACGGTGGTCACCTTTTCCAGCAGGTGCAGGGCATCTCTTCCCCGGTCAGAAGCGCAGATACCTGAGGCTGTGGTGCAACTGGCCGCAAGCTCATGTGTCTCTTTCTGCTTTGGTTTTATAAGGAGTAGGACTCTGTTGGAATCTTAAGGCTTGGAGATAGGGACTGTCGTGTGCACGTTAGAGCTCTGAAGAAGTTTCTGGTATCTCATGCTGTCCGCTGAGAGCAAGGATTTCATGGGAGCAGATATATTAGTTCTAATATCAGTGCATGCAAGCTGACCTTAAAAGGTAAGCAACCAAAAGACCACCCTTTCAGGTGTGTTTGGATGATTTTGCTAAATACTGTTAAACATGAGCTCACAGGGACAGGCAGCTTGGTTGACTACCGTATTTCTCTCCTGTGTCTGGAATACTGCCCACACGCCATCAGTATGTGATGGCCGTTTGATGAGTGGATGGGTGGATGGAGAGATGCAAAACCAAGCTCATGCGTCTTTTCAATATCTAAGGAAAAAAAGAGATGTATAATTAGGTAACAATGACATTGGCTTGGTTCTTTTTCGTGCATCTTAGCAAGTTATTTCTTAAGTGACCTAGGCCTATATTTGTGACAGGGAAAAAGATTATCATTAACAAAAATAAGATCAAGCAGTGCACGGTGCGTAACTGTTTGGGGAGTAACCTGGGCTGTTTGTGTGTTCTCTCAGGAACGTCAGTGACATTGATTGGGCCTGAGTGGTACCTGGCTCTTTATCAGAATTGTATATTGTGGCTATGGGCCCCTAGCTATATCCCTACCCTATTTTAAACTTTTATTTACTTACTTACTTTGAAGAACTGGGATTGAACCCAGGGTCTCCATGCTAAGCTACATCCCTAGCCCTCCTTTTTAAAAGTTATTTATTTTAAAATGGTTTCAATTGCCTAGGCTGAGCTTGAACTCATGATCCTCCCGCCTCAGCCTCCTAGAGTGCTGGGATTATAGGCATGTGCCACCAGGCCTGGGCCTTTTTTTTTTTTTAATTTTGAGATATGGCTTCACTGTTGTCAAGACACTTTTGATCCTCTCGCCTCAGCCTTCTTGCTCGCAATTGTGTCCCTGGCACCAAGCCCAGTGTTTTCCACCTGTTACGCAGAAATGTTTGACGAACAGATGAAATACAACACATAACGGGAGATTTTTGCTCTCACGTCAAAACCAGGGTAGCCTAAGAGAAGAAGGATTGATAGAACATGGCAAGAGCTATATGTGCAGGAGTTCATGGGTTCAGGTGTTAGGGAAGAATTCAGTGCTAAATGTCGTATTTTGTCTGTGTAGCTGATGCCTGAAAGAACTACAGTGTCAGGGCGGAGATGGCCTCCTGCCCAGGCGATGTGCATGCTGGATGTATCCTGGAAAGGAAGAGGAAGGCTGGGCATCCAGAAACTGCTGCCTGTGGGGCTGGCCATGAGGGGAGACCTTCGTGTCCCAGCTAGAAGCAGAGGCAGGGCAGAGCTCGAGAGACCCTGGCCGTGGACATCTGGTGGGGCCGGTTCCTGAGCACCAACATACTGCTCCAGGAGCATGGGAAGGTGCAGCCCCACTGCGCCTGCCCAGTCCTGAGGAGGGGCTGCGTGGCGCTGGGCACGGCCCCCTTCTTTCCCTGCTCGCTGACCCTTGGCTCCCAGCTGAGTTGAAGAGGTGATGCTACTGAGTGCACACCTGTAATCCCAGCACTCTAGAGGCTGAGGCAGGAAGGTCGTTGTGAGTTTGAAACCAGCCTGGGCTATAGAGTGAGCTGAAGCCCTGCCTGAACTGCATTCTATTCTCAAAAAGACAAAAAACAGAAAAAAAAAAAAAAAAGAGGTGATACAGATGCTTCTGAGGGTAGAGGCCCTCAGATCTGAAGGCGGAGCCTCTAGTCCCCCACTGTTAAACCTGGAGAAGGTGCTTGACCCCGAGGCCCCTGTTAGTGTTAACACACAGGCTCAGCAGAAGACTTCTGCCGATGTTCTGATCCCCAGCACCCACCATAGTCTTGAAACGTTTTGGTAAGTTCTTCCATGTTTGTTATGGTGCTGGGCTGGAATGCTAAGCACATACCCCAGCCCTAACCATTGTCAAAGAGCTGAAGAGATTCCAGGGACAGAAGGCGGTGACATTGGGGAACTGGGCCAGATACTGTCACTCCATTCTGTTGGAGTTTGCCTTTTAGACTCAGACTCATCTTGGACTCTGAGTAGGAGTGCTTATAGACAGAATGAACTGCAGCTTTTATTCTGTTCTATTAAAAAGAAGAAAAACATTCTTGACCTTAATTTTTTTGTTGTTCAGTACTAGGTTTGGATCCAGGCCTCTTACATGCTAGGCCAGTGCTCTAACACTGAGCGACACCCTAGCTCTTTTCATTTAGTTTCAGGCAAGGTCTTCCTACGTTACCTAGGCTAGCCTTGAATTTTTCATCCTCCTGCCTCAGCCTCCCAAGCAGCTGGGATTGAAGGCATGAACCACCACATCTGGGTAGGTTTGATTTTGGCCTGTCATTCATTCCACTAAGAATCTTGGTTTCTATCACATCCTTACATACTGTATTATGTTCTTCTGTTACCAGATGGTGGGTCCTGTTGTGCTTTTTGCCAGATTTTTGTTGTCCTGAGCACAGAATTGGACAAGAACACTAAGAAAAGGTAGCAAAGGTGGGCATTTATTGAAGGTAGAAGAGACACATGCTCTGCAGAGGGAGACCAGCCCCAAGGATAAGGAAAGGGGTCTTTTGTACCCAGAATTCCCAGGTTATCTCCTTCTCGTGCAAATAAAGTTTTGGGACTACCATCCTATCAAACATGCAGTTGGCATCAGCCATGTGTAAACTGTACTGTCAAAAAAAAAGCTCCTTTGGCTTCCTGCTATATGTAAATGAAGGATCAGGAACAATGATTTTTGATTGGTTGTGTCCACATGCAAACGAAGGATTAAAGAGAGCATCTTCTGATTGGCCTGGGAACAGCACCAGATTCTAACAGAGGATTGAAAGGAGCACTGTTCTGATTGGTTCTCTGTCCAGTGATGATGGCATCACCGTAGGGGGAGTGTCCCTCACCCTGGTGCCCTGTCTTACTTGTATTTGGGCTACTTTGCAATATAAGTCAATTTCCAGACCTTAAGAAGGAAGGGGCCATTTCTCTACCGGGAATCAGCTATAGATAAAACATTCTATACAGTGATAATTACATACATCATTTGGACTGGCCACAAACTTCCTTACCCTAAATTACCTCAGTGAAGGTGTTTGGGGGCTTAAAAATTACAAGTGGTTGCCCAACTCTCCGCTTTCTTCTGCAGTGATCAGACCCAGTACACATTTTCCCATGGGACTGTTGCTCCATGGCTGACAGGGCGACTTTCACTCGTCCCCTTGAATGAGTCTTACTCAACACAGATGAAGTAGATATGTGCTTATTCCACCTGGAGACTGTCAGGACGAGTGACACGCAAGGACTTACTGCCCTCTGATGTACACATCTGTTGGGGGGGGGCGTCTTTTAAAATCCACACATCACTGCCACGCTCTCAGGCCACTTTGTGACAGGCCCTGCTCCCACATGAGCAGTTGGGCACAGCTCATGTTTCTCCTTGCCAAAAAGGGCATAGGCCATGAGCAAGGAGCCAGCTTTTTCCTGATTATAAAACTGACCACAGTCCTTTGCCAACCTAACAGGGTAAGTCACCCCTCCCACACTTTTCTGGCAATATGTTACTCTTATTGGAGAGAACTTGGCATAGCTTTCTGCATTAAACCTCAACTGTGTGGATGTCGCTGCAGTTGCTGTTGATGGATAAACTGAAGTTTAAAAGTGGCAAACCCTGATCTATAAAACCAAAAGCGTATCAGAACTTCCTGCCCTCAGCTGTCCACTGTTATAGAATCTGGAGAGCAATCAATAGCATTTGGGGCATTTTTAAGATAGTCAAATACACACCTTATTTTTGTTTGTTTGTTTGTTTGAGACAGGATCTCGCTAGGCAGTTCAGGCTGGCCCTGAGCTCACTGTGTAGCGGAGGCTGGTTTTGAACTTGCAATGATCCTCCTGCCTCAGCCTCCTGAGTGCTGGGATTACAGGTGTGCATCACCATGTCCAGTTCTATATACATACCTTAGAAATAGAACATTTCAGTAGTATGCTAGTAGCAAAACATTAAACTACAAATACATATGTGAGCCAGGCGTGGTGGCACATGCCTATAGTCCTAGAACTCAGGCGGCTGAGGCAGTAGGATCTACATGACTTAGAGGACAGCCTGGGCTACATAAGTGAGTTCAAGACCAGGCTGCACTATGCTGACCCTGTTTCAAAAAAAAAGGAAGATAAATACATATGTGAATGCCAAAGTTGTTTATCAGATGGTATGATTAGAGGCTCAACCAAGGTTAGACATCTAAGAGAAACCGCCCACATAAGTTGACCTGGTATTTTATACTTCAGAGATTGGAGATTTTCTCCTTGAGAGACAGTAGGTATATGTTTACCCCTGTAACTAAGGGAGTTGACTATGGAGTTGCATCTGCTCTGGGACTTCCCAGTACTGTACTGTTCATGCCCCTCAAGACGCCAGTCTTGTGGGGCACTGGCGCGACAATCATGTGGCAATGTTTTCCCTGTAATGTACCAGGTCTTACCAAAGCAGCAAACCACATTAGGAAATATTTTGTCACAGCTGGCTCCTCACAGGACGATGCTGGCCAAGTTGAGCTGCATCCCTGCTATGCTGACTCCCATCTCTCCCACATCTCTGAGAAAGTGATGTCTTCACTCACTGGTATATTTACAAGTTCTAGGACCACGAGTCCTTTTCCTTGATGAGCTCATCTTTTGCGAGAAATAGACCCAACATCACTGTGAATTACAGAGCGTCTCTGCCCCATGTTGCCATGGGTGAGACTGTGGCAGACCCTCCTGTGGGCTCAGAGAGTGAGTCCTTCAGTGACATGCTGTCCACCAGTGCCCCGCAAGGTAAAGTCAGCTCCGGGTGCAGCTTCAGGGAGGCCTGGAGTGCTTGTGTAAGGGTGAAGTTGCTTCTTCACATATGTTCATTTTGGTACCGCCTGGGTGTACTCTGGCACCTCTGTTCTTTGCTTGCTGCCATAATGGCCCTTTATTAATGATCCGCAATGTTAAGCATAGAAACCTCACCTAATCCATACCTGGTCCATCTGTGTAGCTGCTGTTTCCTGAGTTTTCAGTGTGAAAGGAGTATTTGTATCTCAAAGCAGTGCTATTCGCTTTTGTTTTCTGAGTTTGCAAACATATCCTAAACATACATCGAAGGGCCACTTTTTCAGCTTTTTATCTCTTATGTTAGATCTCTCTCTAGGCCACTTTTATTCCTCTTACCTGCAGCCTTTTTATTGCTCTAAAAGGACTCCTGGCACGTCTCAGTTCCGTCTGGAAATCTAGATGTTTGTCTGCACATCTGATCTCTCCCAAAGAATTGGCGCCTCCCCCAATGGCAGGACAAGCTTCATTCTGTTTTAGATTTCTTCTGACACCTCCTAGCCTAATGTATTGTAGAAAAATAGATTGCGGGGACCTTGAAAAAAAATTGTTTTAAGTATCTCATTTTATACATCAAGAAAAGGCAGGCCCTCAAAGGTCAAATGTATACTAAATAAATAACTAACTATATGACTTTGATTCAGATTTGTCACACTGAAGCAGAAATGTCATTTGTCAACATTTCTTGCTTGGCCTTTGCCAAATGTGGAATTCATTTCTACAGCTCCTTCCACTGGAGTGTCTCAGCATGGTCTCTTGTTCTGCTTCATGTTTATATCGATATTTCTATTTATTTTTCTTTCATAGAGTGCCTATAAAAATAGGTTATGTGAACTGTGGCAATTCATATTTTTTTACAAGTGCTAAAGCATTAAAATTCAGTCACTGAATGGTTGAAATGATTGGCTCTTGACCTTTGAATTTTCCTGGAAGGCTGAAGTGTGTGAATATATTATTCACAATTTAAAAAAAAAAAATCAAGCTTTTAAAACATTAAGAAAATTTTTCCTGGCGCAAAATGTGTTGGCACATGCCTATAATTCTAGCACTTGTGAGGCTGAGGCAGGAGGATCACCATGAGTTCAAATCCAGCCTAAGCTACATAGTGAGTTGAAGGACAGCCAGAACCACATTGTGAGACCTTGTCTCAAAGAAAGGAAGGAAGGAAGGAAGAAAAATTTCCTGAGATACTATTTTATTTTATTACAGTTGTGTGTGTGTGTGTGTGTGCACGCGCTTGTGTGGTGCTGGGGATGGAACTCAGGCCCTCACACATGCTAGACAAGAGTGCTGTCACTGAGTGGCACCCTAGCCCAGTCACTGACCCCAGGAATGTTTCATTACTGTTAGCACATTCTGTTATCTTTCTGTAAGCCATAAGAATTGTTGCTTTTGTGAGTTAGTAATTTATCCCACCTCAGGGCAGAATGTCCTGGCTCTACTGCAAGTAGAGCTCTTGAGTCAAAATTTGATAGTTGTGTCTCTTTGAAGAGTATTTCTAGAACACAGCACAACAAATATTTTAGGTTAATTGGGGAGCAAGTACTGTTTATGGCAGAGAACGTACTGTTTATGTGACCCAAGTTAGTTTTCATTCTGTGCTAATCTCTTTTTTTATGCCTTGAATTTGCCCTAAGTATAATTTCTTTGAGTCTCAAATACATCTGCAAGAATAACTATTTTCCTCCTTAATTAACATGGTGTAAAATAGAATTATTTGCCAGGTGTTGTGGGGCCCATCTGTAGTCCCAGCAATTCAGGAGGCCGAGGCAGGGGGATGGGAAACATAGCAAGATTCCATATCTTTAAAATAAATAAAGATTTATGAGCAACTAAAACATTATATTTTGCACCAATAATTTAAGCTTTGTCCTATATGTTCTCCTTCTGCTTCTTATTTGTAAGGATTTTTCTGTTACAAACATGAGTTCCTAGATGTTCACCCTCCATGCTTGTTGCCTTTTTTGTGTTTTGTAGATGACCACTAAGCACTCCACTCCTGCCAAAATAAACAGATAAACCTGAAATTAAATTGGATGTCTGGTTATGAGCTGTGTGAGGCCGGCCTCTGTGAAACACTGGGGTTAGATACGAACTGGGCCTAGGTAGAGAACTCCATAGGCGCTGCACCTCCTTCCTCCTGGGCAAAGAGGAACTGGGCATCCTTGCAAGGAGTTGGCTGCTGCTACTGGAGAAAAAAGTGGCACCTTTGGTGTGAGTGATCCAGCTGTCCGCCGCACTGGGGAGATTCATGAGATTGAAAATCTCTGCATGCTCAGCCCCTCTGCCCCAGGAGCAGCCCCAGGCTGCCGGGCTCTGCATGCTGTGGCCCCTGCAAGCTGCTCCCTTTCCTCTGTGCTTCAAGGGCTCCTCCAGCAACCCCAAGTAACCCCACGCTGGCTCTGGAGCCATTTCCACTAGGAAAAATTGGCAGGGTGCAAGAAAAGCTTCCAAAGCCTATGCTGAATGCGCCTCCTGCTTTTAGTGCCAGACCTAGTCCTGTGTGAATTCTGTAATTGTGAGTTGTTGCACCAGAGCGTTGAGCGATGATGACACGCTTGTCCTTGGAGCTGATTGAGCAACAGAAATAGGCCTCAGAGACATGGTAAGTGCTGCAATCGGCAAGCCTTCGAAACAGAGTCTCTCCAGGGACGGCGTGAGTGGTGAATCGTACCCTGTGCCCGCCAGGGCTGCCCAGGGCCCCGGGCTGTGGGAGTCTAGGGAATGGTCAGGTCCCGGACTGCAGTTTTCACCTATCTGAGCTGTCAAGTGTGCAGGGTAAGCTACACAGTGCTTGCAAAAGCAGATGGAAAGCCCTGTCCGTGGGGAACTTGTTTAAACCCGGTGTAGTGCCAGTCTCTGAGGATGGACTGCAAGGCTCCAGCAGAGCACCCTAAGTGGGAAGCCTTGTCCCGAATATGGAAAAACAAACATGGAAGTCTTTGCCCGAAAACAAGCGGCGGAATTATTTGAGTAAAGCGAGCCTTCTGCATGGTCTCCTCTGAACATTTCAGTAAGGAAGTGACCACACTGAGAGAAAGCATCTTTATATGTGATTTCTTTTAAAGTAATTTTTTTAGATGGAGACATTACACTGGCTCACCAAAAGTTGAAATCATTCAAGCGGCTTGAATGAAAGCAGCCATTACATGTTATCTTCTCAGAGCACTGAAGTCTGTCTTGGATGAGAATGCCGCCTACGTGATGAAGTGGAAATCAAGGGAACATTCATGTTATTCACCTCGCTCTGACTTTCTTAGTCTCCCACAGATTAACAGCTCAGGCATGCAGCTCAGGGGTAGGGCGCTTGCCTGGCATGCACGGAGCCCGGGGTTTTAGCCCCAGCTTTAAAAAAGAAAAACAATCTATCTATGTGACCCTTAACACTTTTTTCTAGTTTTACCATTTCTTTTTTTTTTTTTTTCTTTTGTCTTTTTGAGACAGGGTCTTGCTATGCAGTTCAGGCTAGCCTTGAGCTCACTTCGTAGCCCAGGCTGGTCTCAACTATCCTCCTGCCTCAGCCTCCCAAGTGCTGGGATTATAGGTGTGTGCCACCACACTGGGCTACCATTTATTTCTGATTGGAGTGTTTAAACTTCTCTGTTGATCTCCAGGAGTTCGTAGTGACTTAGTATTTCCACACTCTGAGAATCTTACTATTTTTCCAAATACTGTCACTTCTCTTGTACTTTCCCTTCAAATTATGAATTCCAGTGTAAAAAGTACCTGAAAGGAGGAGTGCTGTTTACATTAGATGCTGAGAGGAAAACCCAGATTTCCTTTCATCTGATTACACCCAGTATTGAAAGCTACCTGATGGCAGTTGGCACTTTAAGTTGATAATTAAAGTGCTAATTCCCACAAAGCATGAGTCTCCAGACCAAAGAACAACCTCTGTCCCTCTCATAGAGGTTGCCATAGGCTCTGCTTCGTGAGCCTTCTCACTTACACCTTTGACCCCGGGAAACCCCAAAAGCAGCAGGGCTTTTTGGCAAGCGCGTATCCTTGGGTGAAAAAAATGTGAGCAAGGTCCATTCCTGCCTTGTCTTAGGTTAGCCGAGCACCAGCACAGAACGGCCCCTGTTTTAGCTTCTTTAAAGCAGGCACCCGAGGTTGTCCTCCTCCCCCAGCTGGCGTGGCGCGGCTGTGAAAACGCGTGTGGCAGTGAATTGGACTCCTTTGAATGAAACTAAGTTTCTGTCAACTTCTGCCAGGTCACTCCCCCGCCCCTGCAGCTTTGCACCTGTAACTAATTTAGACACAGAAAGCACACGTGTCACCGATAGCGGCAGCGATCCAACCCTCACCATCGCAGAACCAGGATCACATGGCCACTTGAGTACACAGCGCCTCAGACCCGTGTAATTTCTATTTGAACAAGAGATTGCCTGCACGAGCTCGCGGTTCCCACAGTGGTGAATGGCACTTGTGGTTAGCAGGAGAGAGCAGATGTAAAACAGGCGGCTGGCAGGTGCCTGTCCAGGAACTCCCCTCCTCATCTAGGGCTGGGCCCCTGTAAGCCTGTGTTAATGTGTCTTCTGGTACTGAGCACCTACTGTTTGTGAAGCACCGTCCACACGCCTGGCCTGCTGTCATACCTGTTTTTTTGTTTCGTTTTGTTTTGTTTTGTTTTATCTTTTTGAGACAGTGTTTCACTATGCAGCTTGGGCTGGCCTTAAGCTCACTTTGTAGCCCGGGCTGGTCTTGAACTCGCAACAATCCTCCTGCCTCAGCCTCCTGAGTGCTAGGGTTACAGGCGTGCACCGCCGCATCCAGCTGTCGTAGTTCTTAACTTGGCTTTACATTAAGTGTTTTCCCTTGTTTTCCACCATATTCCAGACCAGGGTTTGGCCTGCTCTGCTCTATTCCGATTAAAGTCCTTGTCCAGGAGGAAGCCAGCCTCCCTCTGGTACCCCAGCCTGCTCCAGCCTGAACTGCCTCTCCTAATTCCCCACCTGCCCGGATCTTCCCTGTGACCCAAGGTCGGCTCAAGACCCCATGCTCTGGCTGCAGTGTGAAGACGCTGCTGCTCTGTGTAATCTGAACGTGCACTCAGATATCTCCTCCCATCACCTCCCGGTGCCACCAGGCGGCCTGCACTGCCCTCTTGCTCAGGTGCCTCAGTTCTGTCCACTCCCAGCTCTGCAGTCAGCCTGTCATGGGGGGAGCATCTTGAAGTCAGGCCCGTCACTCTGCTCAGAGCCCCTTCCTAGTCACTGTCACAGAAGCCCAAAAGGCCCTGCATGCCAGCTGGCCTCTGTGATGTCCTGTCCCTCTGTCCCTCTGTCCTTCTGTTCCTCTGTCCATCCCCTTCCTGATGCTCTAGGCTCACTGCCTCCTGCCAGTCCCTAGCACCAGGCCCACCCTGCCCTGGCATCTCTCCTCCGGCTTCTTCTGGCCTGTGGTCCTCTTTGCCTGACCTCCACTTCGCCCCTGCACACCCATGCTTGGGGCTCACTTCGCAGCTGCCCCATTGAATTCCTTGCATCCCCACTACATGTCCCTTCCCTACAACTTTCTGATGGTGATGGTCATGACTCAGCATGTGCCGCATCCCCCAAGTGACCACGGCATTCACCCAGGAAGAAGAGGACTAACACCTCCCGCAAGGATGGTCCTATACCACATTGCCCTAATCACAGACAGTCAGCTCTCCTGGCCAGCTCCGTTTTGTAGTGATGGGGAAAGGCCGGGTTCTCCTCTCTGTCCATAACGCAGATCCCAAGCCCCTGCCACAGGGTGGGCACCTCAAGTTTTCCAGGCTCCTTCATCCCGAGCCAGTATTCCTGCACCTCAGCAAGCTCCTCAGGGCAGGGGCTGGACTTCGTTTAGTAAATAAAAGCTCAAGTTTAAAGTAGGTCAGATAGTATTCTAAAACCAAAATATTTTTCTGAAACCAGTGCTAGCATAAACAAACCGTAGATCCTGTATACACCACAAACCAGGTACAAATATGTTTTGAATGATCATTTATTGAGAGTTATTTGCTCTGTGTCCTTCCTATTACAAATACTGCTTATGTGTGAATTATCCAAACCCCTGAGTTCTGTAGATCTATTTGCCCTTTGATACTTTCAGTATTCACTTGAGCTGCCAAAAGACCTGCGGGCTAGCTGTGCTAACCAAGTGACTAAATCCAATGTGAAAAACACTGGCAGGTATTTTCTTTTCTCATCCATAGAAAAGAAGTTGTCACTTTGGAATCGCAGATTTTCATTATCCAGGTTCTCTAAAGTTTTCAATTTATGTGGTTAAATTGGACATTTTGCTTGTTTGCTTACAATCCTTTCATTAGCATTTTTCAGAGTATTTATATATCATATGATAGATACTTTGTTTCTTTATTTATTTTTTTTTTTTTTTGCTTTTTTGAGACAGGGTCTCACTATGCAGTTCAGGCTGGCCTAGAGCTCACTTTGTAGCCAGGCTGGCCTCAAACTCCCAATGATCCTCCTGCCTCAGCCTCCTGAGTGCTGGGATTATCGGTGTGTGCCGCCACGCCCGGCTTGTTTGTTTCTTTTTGAGACATGGTCTTGCTATGTAGTTTTGGCTGGACTGGAACTCACCCAGGTAGCCCAGGCTGGCCTCAAATTCACTGCAACCCTCCTGCCTCAGCGTCTGGGATTAGAGGTGTGTACAGTCATAGTGCTTACGCATTCCTTGAGATAAAACATGCACCCTTTGAATTTTTTCAGTCCCACTTCAACTTATTGGAGGGCCATTGCTGGATATGTATTTGGCCCCTGTTGTGCATGAAGCCAGTTAGAAAAAGAGACGGCATGTTGGGGCTGGTTTTAATACCACGTTAGAACTTCTAAATTGAACAGTTCTTGAATGAATACTCTGGAATTCTTACAGCCCTTCTAACACAATTGGAAGGGTTCATTCAAGGCTTCAGCATCCAGACAAAGAACCAGAGTGACACTTGCACTCGAGAAGCCTCTGGCTATTTTAATTTGTAACCCATAGATTCGAGGCCAATTTTTGAATTTTATATAAAAATAGAATTATATATTGTTTACTGCCCTGCGCCCCCGTTAAGCTGCTGGCTTTAGATGGTGCGATTAGTCACACTCTCCAGTCACCCTCCCTGCTGTATGGGGATGCGCCACGTCACTGTGTGGTTTGTCCGACTGCTGAAGCACACTTGGGGGCTTGCAGCATAACGCAGGCGCCCTGGGTGGTTTGCGCGCAGGGCTCCCGTGAACGCGCATGCGCATTGCTGGCAGACGTTTGGGCCGTAGGCTGTGCTCAGGTCAGCAAGACCTAGCTCAGAGCATAGCTGCAAGATTTGCACTTGCGCCAGAGCGCGTGGGTACCCATCTATTTCCTGTACATCTTCCTGCCGCTTGCGTTTGCTGTCTTTTATAGTTTAGCCATTCTGGTGGGTATGTGATAGCATCACACCATGATTTTAATTGCCCTTTCTCTAGTGATTAAAAGGATAAATCCACTTTGAAGCGTTACCTGGCCATTTGGCTCTCTCTCCTTATAAAGCACCGGTTCAGGTCTTCGCCTGTTCTTAAACTGGGTACTCTTAAGAGTTCTAAAGCATACATCGTCAGATAAATGTATGACAAAGATCTCTGTGTTGCTTTTTCATTCACCAACAAATCTGACTTTTAGCCGGGTGAGAGGCTGAAGCAGGAGGATGGATCCTGAGCTAGAGTGAGTTCAAAGCCAGCCTGAACTACACAGTGAAACCCTATCTTAAAAACTGAAATAAAACAAACAAAAACGTGCTTTTCCTCTTAGTCTAAATTATAATATAGTCTAAATTTTTCATTTATCCTCAGTTTTTTTCTCAGCGGCACAAGTCCCTGCCTGGCAAGTGCAAGGTTCTGAGTTCGATTTCCAGTACCGAAAAAAGCAATCAGCAAAACAGCAAACATTTATTCTATCCTGTTTTTTTAATGTCCTATCGAAGAAAGCTTTGTCTACTCAAAGGTTGATAATAAGTTTTGGTTTTCAAAGCTTTCTTGATTTGTATTTCTTTTTTTTTTTTTTTTTTTTTTTTTGGTCTTTTTGAGACAGGGTCTCACTATGCAGTTCAGGCTGGCCTTGAGCTCACTTTATAGCCCAGGCTGGTCTCAAACTCGCAACGATCCTCCTGCCTCAGCCTCCCATGCACTGGAATTAATTACAGGCGTGCGCCACCACAACCGGCTTTGATTTGTATTTCACATTTAAATCTGAAGTCACATGGAGCTGGTTGTGTCTGACCTTTCCTTTCTGTGTGGATGTCCCGTTGATCGACTAAATTTCCTGAAAAATCATCCTTCCCCGCCACCCAACGGCAACAGTTCTTCCATAAACCAGGTTCCCCTGTAGTGTGAGACTGAGTCTGATGTGCCTCTCTCTCTCTCTTTGCTGTATTTTCCTATCTTGGCACCAATTAGCATATTGTCTCAGTGACAGAAATGTCGCCAGAGAACTCAGGTCCTCCTTTGTTAGTCTCTCTCCTCAGGATACCCTGGCTGTGCTCCATCCTCTGAATTTCTGTTTAAGTGACGGGTGTACGTGTCTGCTTCCACAGAAGAGCATGGCACTTTGACCGGAATTGTTCTCACACTCAAGGGAGGACTGACAGCCTGTGTTACTCCATCTCCCAGCCCATGAGTGTGGACTGTCCTCTCACTTATAGGGATATGGAATAATGTTTTTGAGTTCTTCAACAATTTTACACATTTTTTGTCAGACTTTTTCCTTAGTCACTCAGGGTTTTTTATGCTATTACAAAAATCATTTTTTTTTTAGTTTTCATTTTCTATTTGTTGCCATCTTATAGAAACACAACTGGCTTTTGGATAATGTATCCAGCAACTTGTCTAAACTCTATTTTATGGAGTTTTACTGGTTTTGAGAAACACTCAGGTTCCCTCAGAGGAATATTAGTTGTATTTCTTTTTTGCCAATCCTTGTGTGTTTCCCCCCTTCTTGCATTTGACAGGGCTTCTGGTACAGGGTCAAGTAAAAGTAGTGGTCACTGGTACCTGAGCATCCTTGCGCCAGAGGAAAGCCTTAACAGTTTCGCCAGCTACGGAGGCCTCTGTGGGTTTGTGTGTTTCTTTATGGGTATTCTTTATCAGACTAATGCAGCACCCTTTTCTTCCTCAATAGAAGGTCTTTTAAATCATGGGTCAATGCTAATTATATTAGATACATTCATATAGTTGCTTTTGGCAGGGGACAGTACTGAGCATCAAACCCAGGGGTGCTTCACCACTGAGTTACATACATCCCCAGAGCTTTGTAACTTTTTAAAATTTTGAGTAGGATCTCAAATCTTGCTAAGTTGCCCAGACTGGCCTCGAATTTGTGACCCTTCTGCTCACCTCCAAAGCCATATAAAATATTGTTGATAATGTTGTAATAGTGCAGCAGGGAGGGTTTTGTTTGGTTTGGTTTGGTTTTTTACCCATCTACTGAAGGGTAGCTCAGTCACTTCCAAATTGGGCAATTCCAAGGAGGAAAAAATGCTTACTATGGATACTTTTATATCACATTGCCCTGTATTTTATAATAATAAATAGTATAGCTAGTGAAAACTCAGCCGGTCACCCCCAGGCACTCGTGACCTGGCCACGTCTATTGACAATGGGTTTTCACTGTTATTTGACCCTTACCTCGCTCAGGGTGCTCAGCATCCCAACTCGGAAAAAGGAAAGCATGGTCTTTCCAGACTACGCAACGCCGAGTGAGAAAGTGGCTCTCCCTGCCAGCTCATCCAAGTCAGCAGGGGAGCCTGGCCAAGGCGGGCAGGTCATTGTCACCAGGAGCTCGTAGCTTTGATTTGGGCTCAGCTAGTGTGCACTTTCTGTGGGTTTGGACAAATGTGTAACGACATAGGACCACCACTGTAGTCCATGGAGTGGTCACAAGGCCCTAAAACCCCTCTGTGCTCCTCCTGTCCATCCCTCCCTCCCTGGTGACCAGTGACATTTTCATCTTCACAGTGTCTCTCACCTTCTCCAGATTGGCTGTGAGCTGGAATCTTACAGTCTGCATCCTTTTAAGATTGGCCTCCTTAACTTAGTAATGTGCGTATGTAAGTTTCCCTATGTCTTTTCACGGCTTGCTAATGCATTGCCTTTTGTCACTAAATACTTTAATATCAAGATAATATTCCATCCACTAGATCACTAAAGTTTATTTATTCACTCATCCAGTGAAACGGAGCTTAGTTGCTTCCAAGTTGGGCAATTCCAAATAAAACTGCTATAAATATTTGTGTTCAGATGAGGGCCTGAGCTTTCAGGTCATTCGGACAAATCCCAAAGAATGAGACTGTTGGATGGTAGGGTTTGTAACAAGCTGCCCCGCTCCTCCAAAGTGCCTGCGCGTCTTGCACCCCACCCCACCCCACGCTGATGTGGCTTTTACCTGCAATTCCTTAATGACATAGGATGTTCAAGATCTTATCTTCTCTGGTGAGGTGTCGTCCAGATCTTTGGCCCAGTTTTTAATCAAGCTGCTCATTTCCTTGTTGAGTTATAAGAGTTCTTTGTATATTTGGGATAACACTTCCTTATCAGATACAGGGTTTTTGCAAATGTTTTCTCCCATTCTGTGGCCTGGCTTCTCATTTCCTAACATTGCTTTCCTTTAACTTTAGTGAAGAATTTAATTTTAATGAAGGTCAGCTTACCATTTATTTCTTTCACATACTGCAGACCATGCTTGTGGCGTTGTATCCACAAGGTCAACCCCACATCCAAGGTCATCCAGCCTTTTTCTTCTGTTATCTTTGATGAATTTTAGATTAGACAATGGTCCATTTGAGTGAGTTCGCATGAGGTCTCTGCCTAGATTCACTCTTTGGCAGGTGGATATCCAGCACCTTTTGCCAAAAAGACGATCTTTACTCATTGCGTTGGCCTTGTGCCTTCCCTAAGGATCAGCTGACTTTTATATGGGTCTGTTGCTGGTTGTCTCTTCCATTCCTCTGATCTGCTCATCTGCTCTTTGGCTAACACACCACAATCTTAATTACTATAGCTGTGTCGTAGGAAGGCAGGTGGCCTGGGTCCTCCTATTGTTTTTCCTCTTCGATACTGAGTTGGCTCTTCCAGGTCATTTGCTTCCCTGTATATACTTCAGACTCAGCTGACACCCATGGGGTCATTTGCTGGGGTTCGACTAGGATTGTCATGAATCCATAGATCCAGTTGGGAAGAATTGACATCTTAAGGTTGTGTCTTCCTGTCTGTGAACATGGAATACTTGTGTCTCTCATTCATTTAGTTCTTTGATATCTTTCATCAGATTTTTATAGTTTTCCTCATAGAGATTCCATATGTATTTTGCAGACTTTTTAATCTAAGTATTTCATTTTGGGGGTCTAATGTAAATGGTAAAATATTTCAATTTTAAGTTTTACTTATTTATTGCTGGTATGTAGAAAAGCACCTGACCATTGCTAGGTTGGTCTCAAGCTCATGGGCTCAAGCAGCCCTCCCTTCTGCCTCAGCCTCAGGCATAGGCCACCATGCCCAGCTTGAGTTTGTATATTAACTTTGTATCCTGCAACCTTGCTATTAATTGCTTATTAGTCTCAGGAAGTGTTTTGTATTATTGTGTTTTGGTTGATTCTTTAAGATTTCCTACATAGACCATCTTGTCACTTTCAAATAAACATGTTTTATTTTGTTCTTCCTTGCTGCATACTTGTTTCCTTTCTTGTCATTTTGCCTTAGCAAGAGCTTCTGCTCCAGGCTGAAGAGCAATATCGAGAAGGGATATCCTTGCCCATTCCTGGCCTCAGCAGGAAAGTGTGGGTAGCTCCCCGTTAGCTGATGTTAGCTATATGGCTTTTGTAGATGTGCTGGTTTGTGGAGTTTTTATCATGAATGAGTATTGGGTTTCATCAGTCTTTTGATGCATCTGTCAATATGATCATGTGATTCTTCTTTAGTCTGTTGGGTGATGAATGACATCCGATGATTTTGGAAGGGTGAGTCAGCCTTGCACCCAGAATGAGTCTTTCTTGGTTGTGATATACAATTCTTATACATCGTTGGATTCAATTTGCAGATCTCACTGAGGGTTTCTGTATCTATATTCCTAAGAGATTTGGTTTATAGGAGCTTTTTGTAATGTCTTTGTCCTGTTTGATAATGCTGACCCATAGAATTAGAAATTATTCCTTCTGCTTCTATCTTCTGAAAGAGATTGTCAAGAATTGGTATAAGTTCTCTCTTAAATGTCTGGTAGAATTGACCAATGAACACACCATGTGGTAAATTACTGATGTAATTTATGTAATAGATGCAAGCCCATTCAGATTGTCTGTTTCTTCCTATCTGAGTTTTGGCAGATTGTATCTTTCAAGAAATGGCTCCATTTTGTCCAGGTGATTGAATCTGTGGGCACAGAGTTGTTCCTAGTATACAGGTATTATCCTTTCTTTTTCCCCCTTTGGTGATGGTGGTGAGGACTGATGCTAGGGCTTTCTGCGTGCTAAGCACATGGTCTACCCTGAGCCATACCCCTGCCTGGCACCCTGTATGTCTATGAGATCTGTAGTGATGTCCCACCTTTCGTTTCCAGATGAGCTCCATTCTTCCCCTCCTGCTGACGTGGACCAGGCAAAGTAGGAGCTTTTCCTCAGCTAGGATAACTGCTCAGCAGTTAGCCTTAATCCGGGTTAGATTCTAGTATTCCAGGTTCTCAGGAGGCTTGTGAGTTAGAGGTCAGCTCGGCAACTAGACGGGTGAGCTCCCTGCCACTCTCAAAAACAACCAGCGTTCGGGTTTTTTTGCCCTCTTGCAGTTGGTTGTCATGTCTCTTTGGTTGTCTTTAATTTCAAAAAATCCTTTCACCTTTTTGTCTTTTATGACATCAACATTTTGAAGAGTCTGCGTCGGTTGTCTTGTAGAATGGCCCCCATCCAGACTGATCGCGTTGCCTGAGGAGGAGAGGGGAGGGGAAGGAGATGGAGGAAGGAAGGTTTAGCAGAACCATGCCAGAGCTTGTCAGACCATGATGGGAAGAGAACATGGATCTCCAGCTAAGGAAGCAGAAGAAAATGGCCAGTGTGGGTGAGAGCATGATTTAGGACCTTTCCCATTTCCTGATCCTTCAGGGCTGGCTCAAGCTATAGGAAAAGGGAATATCACCTTCTGTCCAGCTAATGATAAGGCTGGGGCCTCTCTGAGGCTTTTCTGGTCTGAATTTGAAATTTCTCTGCAAGCCTCTCTAGCTTTTTATAAGGAAATGTACATGTAGAGACATGCATTAACCAGCTTCCACCTCTATCAAGCCTGTCTGTGGGACTCATGGTACAGAAACTCCAGGCCCAGTATTTAATACAGTCTGAGTAAATGAAGTGTATCTTTGTTTTATTTTGCTTATTTTGAGACAGGATCTTGCTATGTAGTCCAGGCTGATCTCAAACTCATGGCATTCCTCCTGCCTCAGCCTCCTCAGTGCTAGAATTATAGGCGTGTGCCACTAGGCTGGTTCTCCCTATAGTTTAATCCAGCGTGTCCTGGCTTTCTTTGTTCTGCTGAAGAACTCTGGGAAAGAGTGAGTCATTTTTGAGAGACCTTATATGTCTGAAAATGTCTTTGCTTGGCTACATATAAATTCTAAGTTAGCAACATGTTTTCCCGATTTTTTTTAAAAAATGTCATTCTATTGATCTTCAAGCCTCTGGCATTACGATTCTTGAGCTTTTTTTCTCCTCTCTGGAAGTTTTTAGGGCAGTTTCTCTGGAACAGGCATTAACATACAGCCCTTCCTTTCTGTGAGGTAGAAGTGTTCAGAAATCCTTTCTCTCCTGGCATTTGTTGTTTAAAGCAACGGGAATCCTCATGAAGCCCAGGGGCAACTGAATAATTTTCAGGTACGTGGGGAAAGGACAATGTGCAGAAAGTGAAGACTGTGTATTTACTTTATTTTATTTTAATATTCAAAATACTCAGTTTTTAATAAGACAGTAAGTGGCATATCAATCAGGAGAACATTGAAATATTAATAGAGGAGGAACAAAAACATACGCCAGAAGCCATCCCTGAGGGTAGGATGCCATGCAGTTAGTAGCGCACACGTAGTAAGAGTTCCAGGAGGAAAAACTACAATATCCCCTGAAAAACAGAAGCTTGGGTAGTTTTTTGCTTGTTGACAGTACTTCCATGAAAAGCTAAAGAAAGTGCTTTTGGTTGAAGTGAAAAGATACTGGAGAGTAGTTTGAAGTTACATAAAGAAATATAAAATATGAAACACCAGTGACAGTAACTTCATAAGTAAACATAAGCGCCATTTCAGGATAAAGATGCTTAATCTCTTTTTCTTGTCGTTTTTTTGTATTTTGTCTTTTTGAGACAGAGTCTCACTATGCAGTTCAGGCTGGCCTTGAGCTCACTTTGTAGTCTAGGCTGGTCTTGAACTCCCACAATCCTCCTGCCTCAGCCTCCTGAGAGCTGGGATTATAGGCATGTGACACCATGGCAGGCAAGATACCTAATCTAAAATCTATAATCCACAATGCTTCAAAGCAACTCTTTTTGTGAGTGCTGACATGATGTCATAAATGGAAAATTCCACCATTGGCGTATGTCTCATAATCAAAATGCAGATACACTAAAAACATGGCATGAGGTTACCTTCAGGCTGGTGCACAAGGTGTGTATAAAACATAAGTGAAGCCGGGCGTGGCGGCGCACACCTGTAATCCCAGCACTCGGGGAGGCTGAGGCAGGAGGATCCTTGTGAGTTCAAGACCAGCCTGAGCTACAAAGTGAGCTCAAGGCCAGCCTGAACTGCATAGTGAGACCCTGTCTCAAAAAGACAAAAAAATAAAAATAAGCGAATTTGGTGCCTGAGATGCTCATACTGTACTTTCCCCTCCACTGTGCTCGGTGATGAATCATGATGCACAAACAATGACTTCTCAGGCAGTCTGAGGGGAATCAAGCGCTGGCTGTCCACAGAGGTAATCAGCTCCATGAAAGGCCCTTCACTCCGCTCTCCCTCCTCCCACTTCCCTTTCCTCAGCCCCACTACACCGACCCCTCTTTCTAAGAAATCTAAGCTAGGCACCAGGTGTTTGTGAAAGAACGTAGGGGTAACTGTGTATTTAGAAAATTGGAAAAAGAGACCACTGCAAGCTCCGATGCTTGGTCAACTGTCACGTCACAAACCAAACTCCATCCGGAATCGGATGCCTCAGACAGTGCCTTCGCCTCCCCTTCCTTGCTCCCGGGAAGCACGAGTGCGGTCTGAGGCCTGCAGACAGCCGCCCCTCCTAGCATCTCCTGCGCTTACTGCTGCGGCCAACTGATGGAAAGGAGTAGGAGTGTTTGCTCTCAGGGAACCCATGTGCAGCCCCGTGGGAAGATGCCAGGTGGGACAGTGAGGGTGCGAAGCGCGAGCGGCCCAGGACGCGGGGCCTCCCTTTTCCAGTGTTCTCTGAGACAGGACATCTGTTTTAGGCATAGTTCTGTTTGAACAAGAGGGCTTTGGGGGTGTTTCTTCCTCTTCCTGATCCCTGGTGGTGGCATTGGGAGCCTTTAGCCCACCTTGCATATGACTAGAGTACTCTGGCTACTAATATGAACAAACACCATGGCTACTACTGTTATTTATTAGGAGCTCATGGGGGGGGATGTTCCTTATTATGTAGTTCAGGCTGGCCTTGAACTGACCATGTGGCATAGGCAGGCCTTGAATGCGCAGAGATCCTCCTGCCTCAGCCTGCCAAGTGCTGAGGTCACAGGCATGTGCCCTGGGGTGAGCTATCTCTCGAAGATCCTTTCTAGAAAGTTCTACAGAACCTGTGAAAGGCTTTTTTGCCACACTCCTTGGTCCAGACACCTTCCCGAAGGCTCTGCATGTTCCAAGCCAGCCCCTCTGCCAGGCTGGACCCAGCATAGGCACTGAGTGACCCCAGTGCTGTGCTGTGAATCACAGAGAGTGAATCCAGTGCTGTGTAACACAGAGATAGAAGGTCGGGGGACAGTTGGTGCAGAAGGTTAGGTGTGACCCCAGAGCTTTGGGCCACCAGGACCCACACTCAGCTCTCTGCACAGTCACTGTTGTTCTGTGTCTGTACCTTCCTTTCCTTTTGTGACTGTGGTTCTGGGGGTGGAACCCAGGCCCTCACATGTGCCAGGCCAGTACTCACCACTGAGTTGCACCTCAGCCCTGTCCCCAGCTGTCCTGATGGTTTTCCTTTGCAGCAGGGGCAGCATACAACCCCAAAGGCAAACCATTTCGTTCTGATGCTCCATTTCCTAATTTCTCATTTTCCCGACCTGCTTCCACCTCCCAAATAACGCTGCTTATCAGATTAGAGTCATTGATTCCTGGGTGAAATCAGTCATATTTTTGCTTGAAACACATTATACTGTGGACTGTTGCAAAAGTCTGCTCAAGCTTCAAGCCAAGTTTGAAGGTCCAGAAGAAATGGCCGGACTTCCTCTCACTGCACACACGTCTGGGGCAGCACTGCGGCCTCCTCCAGACAGGCCAGGGGCTGGGGAGAGTTGTGGACGTGCCCCAGGGCAGCACAGCTCCTGTCACCCAGCTGCCGGTCCCGAGATGGACTGTCCTTCCTGTAAATATTCTGTCCATTTGTTCCTTCCTGGCTACTTGCACAGAGTAACACACCTCCTCGGCTTACGTCTTGGCAGCCCCAGAAACTTGTGTTTTCCCGAGACAAAATGAGAAGCAGGTTTCCTGGACCCATCTCTAGGTCAGTCCTCCGCCCAAAAGACACGGACCCCTGGGCCCCCCAGTGACTGTGGTCCACGCAGAGTGAATGGCCCAGTCAGGGTGCCCTGGAGTGAAGGAGAGGGAACGGGACGGAGAGGGAAATGGGCTTGGGCACAGGTTTTCACAGCGATGCGGGGAGCTGCTTTGCTTCTGTCCTTCCTACTTAGGAAAGTAAGACAAGCTGGTGGTGCTCACTGGTGAGCACTTGCGTGCTATGCGCAGGGCCTGGGGCCCATCCCCAGCACCGCAGAAGAAAAGAAAACCCTAAGAGACCCTCAGTGTCCCCTGTACCCACCAGAGAGAAACAGCCGAGCATACACTGTTGAAGGAAGGGCCATGGCTTCTGTGTATAATGTTGAAGCCCAGCATCTTGGGGGAGTCAGTCCTAGTAAAACCAAATCATTGAGGAAGTATCTTTATTTGCTCCATCTGTCACAGCGAAATGAGAATCCGTTCTCTTCTCTATAAAATCTGATGTGAACAAGGGCCTAAAGGGAAACCCAATAAAGGCTGCTTCTGAGTCTGGGCCTTTGTTCTCACCTAGAAATTGAAAGGCAGAGACATTTATCCAAACCAATGATATTAAAGGAGGGGCACACACTGCTATGGGAAGACAGAACAGAGAGTTTTTAATTGGAGGCTTGACCGGGCAAGGTGGCATCTCGGAACTCAGGAGGCTGAGGCAGGAGGATCACTGTGAGTCTGAGGCCAGCCTGGACTGCACAGTGAGACCGTCTCAACTGCCCTCCCAAACAAAAGGAAGCATGACTCAGCTTGACAGTGAGTCACTGAAATGTTATATTAAAAACGAAACAAAAGTAAACAATAAAATGATGAATGACCAGTGTTGCCTGCAGCTCATGTTCATACAGAGATGCATGCTAACTGTAATTCAGTCAACCCGTATTCTGCACGCAGGACACTCCAGCAGGCACCATGAGATGCACCTGACAACCCCCCACCTCTTGAGGATGCTACACTGTAGACCCTTGAGGCGGCCTCTGATAGTAAAGCAACTGATGCTAAGAAAAACTGACAGGGAAGTGAGAAGAAAGGCCGCCGAGGAGGTGGGCAGCACACACAGAGTGGCCAGGCTGGGCTGCTTTGGATGAGTTTGGAAACAAAGGCTGCAGTTGGGCACGTGCCCATGTCATTAGGAGCACAGATTTGCTGGGTGTCATTGAGACCCCGCGTGACCTTTACACTATCACAGTGCACATTCCTCTTCGTGGTGTGTGGTGTTTACACTGTAACCCAGATAACTGGGGGTTGTTTGGGTCTTTGCTGTACAGATAACCAGATGCAGGAACCCGCACAGTCCAAGGGAGCCCTCGCAGCCTGAGCGCACTCACAGAACCAGTCTCCCTGTTGGGTCTTTCAAGGCTCTTTGTTTTCTTACGAAGACCACAACTGAGATCTTTGGTTTTGTGCATGACTCAGCCACTGAGAGCAGATTCCTCAGCTCCCTGCTCTCTGGGAAGAGCAAGAGCCCCTTCTTTCCCAGATGCCCTTGCGAGCACAGCCCTTTCTCCATGGCTAGCAGAGAAGGGAACAGCTGCCCAAGAGGGCTTCAGGCTCACTGCAGTTGGAATCCCCTCCCCTGAGCCCATGGCCTTGGAAAGTCACTGGAGTTCTCTAGCCCTGGTCTATACAGCGGGGAGAAGATCTCAGATTACATGGGGTGAAAGGCAGATCGTGGCCAGTACCTTGGAGGTACTGGGCACATCGGTTTGCATCCCTGCCCCTTCTGCTAAATTCCCCAGCCCCTCATCCAGTCATCAGTTCATTTCATGTCCACTGAATACCCAGGAAACAGCTGCTATGGCCAAGCTTTTTGTTTGGTGTTGCGACTGTGGCTGCTACCAAGACAGACACTTCTGGTCTCAGCAACCCTAGAATTGCCTCGTCCCCAGGGCTGGCAGTCCTGAATCTACTCAGCTCTGCACTGAGATTTTTTGACCAGAAAGTTAACATTTAAATGACACTTGGCAAGAAAAAGAATTTGTGTGGCGCCCCGGGCAGGCCGTGCTGAGACTAGTTATTCCGCAGCCTGAGCACCCGTGCGAGCGTTTCCCCTTCTGTCTTTGTATTGATTCCTGTTCCCAGCTCCGTTGGCTTTTGCACTGGTTTCATCTGGAGAATGGCTTTCAGATTGGTGCCAGCCTGAGGGTGGTGCTGACATTCTCACCCACGTGGCCGGCCCTCGCCTGACCGCTCCCACGTGAGAGACCTCCTTTGCTGAAGACAAGTTGTCTACACAGAAAAGATAAACACTTGAAGCAATGGTTCATAGTACTTGAAGTATTTGTTCGTGGAAGGGTCCTTGCCTTTCTTCAGAGATTCATTTTAATTTAGTATTACCTCAGGAACAATATTACTTTAGAACATAAAGAATAAGCTCATTTATCTAAATTTGATTTATTAACTATGATACCATACAAAAACCTTCTATACACAAGTGGGCATTTGTAGGGTGTCCATGGGCACCTGAGCTGTTCCAGGTTTTCCTTTGGATACCCAGGTAGGGGTGACTTCTTATCTGCTGCCACCTGCATGGCTCCAAGAAGCTGGCAGTGTCTTTGTGGCCACAGTGATGACCCAGACGAGCTCGCTCCATCACCCTGCACTTCCTCTCTGCGTGTCTCTGGGACCGAGCTTGCTAAGCCTCTGTCTTCCATTGCAGGAGTCACCATGGTCGACACAGAGATGCCGTTCTGGCCCACCAACTTCGGGATCAGCTCCATGGACCTCTCGATGATGGATGACCACTCACACTCCTTTGACATCAAGCCCTTCACCACGGTTGACTTCTCTAGCATCTCAACACAACACTATGAAGACATCCCATTCCCCAGGGTGGACCCAATGGTGGCTGATTATAAATGTGACCTGAAGCTCCAGGAGTACCAAAGTATGATGTTTCTGTTCACTTTTCAGACCGCTGATGCTGGGTGGGGCGGGCTGCTCCATAACCCTGGAATAAGTGCTCCAGAATAAGTGCTGTAGAGAGAAGGCAGTTACCATGTGTGATTCACCCACCTAGTCATGAAATAAGGGCTATTTGTGATATGCAAAAAAGGAAGGTGGTGTATCAGTGACTTTCCTCACTTCCTCCTCCCTCCTCTCCTCTTTTGCTTGTGCTTTTTGTTTTTTATATTTTTTTTTCTTTTTTTTTTGAGACAGGGTCTCACTACATAGTTCCAGCTGGCATTGAACTCTGTGTTAGTGCAGGCTGGGCTTGACTTCATGGCGATCCTCCTGCCTCAGCCTCCTGAGTGCTGGGATCACTGATGTGTGTCACCACAACCAATGAGGAGCATTTTCTAGCATGTTTCACTGCCAGTTGTATCTCAGGCTAAGAGTCCATCTTCCAAACTTTACTTCTTCTGATTTTTATAAGTTAATCAGCAGTACTTGCAAGTTACCTTATGTAACTTTTCATTCCTAAGTGACTATTACTATAACTTTTTATGTTCTAACATTTTTTAACCTTCATCATTTTTTTTCCTAATCTTTAGCTTCTGAAATTTACCCTGACGTACATTTGGGGGGCATACAAATTTATATTCTGATGCAATAGCCTACTGATAAATCTTCATGCCATTAAGGAAATTAACATCAAAACACCAGATGCAAGAAAAACCAGAACTGTATTTTTCAAGATAAAGTGTAACTTCTGTGCTGCTGCTTCTTTGATTTTTATCTTGCCGTGGGCTGATGTGCTGGTTTCCCAAAGCCACCGCTGTGTCACTGGCAATGATTATTTGCCAATAAGTAAGAACTTCCTGTATTTCTGGGTTTTTTCTTAGATAAATGGTGTAGTTGGTTATATTTATCAGTGTGGCTTTCAGTTTGAGCCTAATATGGAAATTTAACAGGCCTGGCCCCGAGCAGTGGAAAACATTTCTCTCTATCAAAGATCGGGGCCAAACCACAGCTTGTGCCCCAGCCCTGCATCAGCCTCCCGGGTTCGCTTCTTTGATTCTCTTTGCGCTGGGTGCATGGTGACGTCACAACACCGCTCCTTCGGCCTTTCTGCAAAAGCGGTCTCACTTCCAGATGATTGTGGAGTGGTTTCACGTCTCCTGCCCTTGTTTTCCTGGTTTTGTGTGCTTAAGTCTTTGACCAATCGGAGGACGTTCTGGTGGAAAGAAGGCGGGTATTAGAGTATACAATGGGACAAATAATTCTAAAATGCGCCGTGGAAATAAAAGCTATGGTTGAAATACAAGCCATGGTTTAGCGGTGGGTAAAATGCTAGATGAAGCTCACCCCCACCACCACGCCGCCCACGTCACCTCCCTGGCCCGTGCAGTCTGTCGGAGCCTGGCTGTCTCAGGCATTGGGAAACTCAGGTCCTGTCCCCATGTCACTTCCCAGGTGAGGCTTGGAGGGGTTGTGACAGAGCCTGACTGCTCTGCCTTCGTACCCTTTCCACTGTCCCCGCTGAGGCAGGAAAGGTGTGGCCACCACTGCTGGTGCTAACGACCTTGTCCGTGTGTCACACACAGGTGCCATCAAGGTGGAGCCTGCGTCTCCCCCATATTATTCTGAGAAGACTCAGCTGTACAACAGGCCTCCTGAAGAGCCCTCCAACTCGCTCATGGCCATTGAGTGTCGCGTGTGTGGGGACAAGGCCTCCGGCTTCCACTACGGAGTCCACGCCTGCGAGGGGTGCAAGGTACAACCATCCTCAGACAGGCTGCCAGAAACTTAGCTGCTGGGTTTCCTGCAGCAGCTTCGTCCCAAGGGCTGGGATAAAATCATCACACGTTTTCTTTTTTCCTTTGGAAGAACTCATTGTTCTAGTGAGACGATATTTGAAAAACTGATAAAAGCAGGGTTGCTTCACCCACTTCCCTTCCTTAGCTTGGTCCTGTCACAAGGAAAAAGGAAGAAAACAATAGATAAAAGAGACCAGACCTGCTGATCCACACCTGCAATCCTGGGGACACTCTGGGAGGTGGAGGCAGAAGGATTACGAGTTCAAGTCCAGCCTGCGTAACTGAGCAACTTACTGAAACCCCTGTCTCAAAATAAGGGCTGAGGATGTACCTCAGTGTAAAGGCCCTGGGTTCAGTCCCCAGTACTATAAGAGAGAAAAAAAAAAAAAGACAGCGAGAGAGGTAAGAATGAAAACAGAAGTTTTTTGGAGTCTACAGTAGCAAAGAGCACCGTTTTAGAGTGTTTATCAGTCGTATAAGAGATACTTGCAAAATACTCAGTAAAATCCTGACATCTCATTTCTTGAAAAAGCCAAGCAACAAGCAAACAAGGGGTTGTGATGGACTTGGGGAGGGGAAGACGGTAAATGCAAGTTTCAAGGTGAGCACAGTGAAGTCTGTACAATTCAGTTCAGGAATTTCTGTCCCCTGCAGTGCAGACATGATTTCAGGATGATTACTCTCAAGCGTGGAAAGGCCCTGGATCATCACAACAGGAATATGATTCATTGTTGAAGACGTCCTATAAGTCAAGCTCAAAATTAGCACTATGAGGGTTAACCTTAAATAACATCATTCTCTTATAAAAACTGGCCTCAGTAGCCAGACCACGAAACAGAGTACTGACCCAGCCCTTTGCCACTGAGCAGCACTGAAGTCTCTCGCACATGTTTTTTTGTTTGTTAATTGGTTGGTTGGTTGGTTGGTTGGTTGGTTGGGGTTTTTTTGTTTCTCATGGCAGTGCTTCAGTAAAGCTTTATTTACAAAAGCAGGCAGCAGGGTGGATTTGACCCATGGAATACTCACTTTTTATCAGCCTTGGGTCTAGACTTGTACTTCTTTTCATTTTAAATTCTGATAAGAACTTGTAATATAAAATTTACCCTCTTTTTCCTTCTTCTTCTTGGTACCGGGAATTGAACTCAGGAACCTCATGTTTGCCAGGCAGGTACTGTGCCACTGAGCTATACCCTTGGCCCAAAATTTACCTTCTTAACAAGTTTTTAAATGTGTGATATAATATTGTTTCCCATAGTCACAATTCTGTACAGCAGATCTCCGGGATTTATTCAGCTTGTGGAACTGAAACTCGAAATCCATTGAATAGGAATTTCCACCCCTCTCACCTCAAGCCCCAGCAGCCATTCTTCTACTCTGTTTGTGTGTTCGACTTTTTTAAATTTTTATTTTATTTTACTTTATCAGTACATGTTTTCAGTATATAATATTTACTTTCCTTGTGTGGAGTTGGAACTATTTTTAAAAAGAGTAAACAAGACACACATCATCATAAACTGTGTTCACAGTGGCAAAAAGAAAACTCTCACCAAATTTTTTCAGTGAGAACGGTTCTATGCACTAGCCTTCTACTGGCCAGTAAAAAGCAAAACAAAAACAAAAGCATAGCTTTGTCATGTCCGAAGGTCCTCAGAGTGATTAGAAAATCAAAGAGGCTTCAACTTCCAGCAGATCCTAGCCTGGGCGCAGGTTCTCCTAGATACTGATGGTCTCCCCAGCAACAGGAAAAGAAGGCAAAGGCAAAACCCTGGTCTGAGCCCGGAGCAGCAGGCTGGCCTGGAGGGCAGGGTTTTCCTCTCCTGCCAACAGCAGGAACTGCACTGAGTTCTGAGCCCTTGGGAGGAGGGGCCCGGCCCAGGCTTCCCCACTGAGCCGGATGGCTCTGCAGGTCCCAAGTCAGTGGCACCCAGATCTGGCAGAAGCATCTGCAAGTTTTCCTTGGAGAAAAGATTTCCCATTTAAAACCTCATAGGATTTCCACAGTTTAAGGTCAAGAAATGATTGCAAAATAAAATATCAGCAAGCAAGTAGCAAGGGCATCACCTTGATGACCTTCCTAATAAAAACAAACAAAAACCTGATATAAACATCTCCACCCCCTCCCACAAAAAGTGGATGCTGAACTGCCAGGTCCAGAATATGGAACACTATGCAAGGGTTGTGTAAAGACAGAGCAGGGCACCAGCAGCAAACCAGCAGCGACAGACCTGGAAACTGAGCAGGCAGGCTGGGAATCACATCAAGTGAATCTTCTCAAAGGGAAATGGACAATGACTGCAAGAAAAATTCAATGGAAAGAAGGGTCAAATAGCACATGAGACAGAAGAAAAGGTGACGGAACTAAGAAGGAGACCCAGTGAAGTCACCAGATATGAGACTAACACTGCCTGAAGAATACACCCTTCCCTGGATCTGCTAGAATTCAAAACTCCTATAGTTATTAAAGGGATAAAAGCCAGGCATGGTGGCACACACCTGTAATCCCAGCACTTGGGAGGCTGAAGCAGGAGGACGGTTGTGAGTTTGAGACCAGCCTGGACTACAAAGTGAGCTCAAGTCCAGCCTCAACTGCATAGTGAGACCTTGTCTCAAAAAGGCCAAAAAAAAAAAAAAAAACAGAAGGGATAAAAGAGCCTTTGAATTTAAAAAAGATATATTTATTTATTTACTTATTTTTTGAAACAGGTTCTCGCTATGTAGTGTGGGCTGGCCTTGAACTCACAATGATTCTCCTGTGCTCAGCCTTCCAAGTGCTTGGATAACAGGTGTGTGCCACCACACCTGACAAGCCCCTGAATGTTGATTCTGTTCTCTTCACTCAGCCATAAAAAAAGAAGGTGCAGAAATGTCTCACTGATGAAATTTAGAATAAAATTGGCTTTTTTAAGTCTGCCAGTCTAATTATATATTTTTGTGTGGTTTCACTGGCTACTGTTCTGCCTTTTTGACATTTGCAATCAATGTTAATGGATAATTGGTGACAAGAAGATGGAAAATGTGATGTGTTAATTATTGTTACTCTCCTACTAGCTGTTTTGAAACTGTTTTATTATTAGTTTTACTTTTTTCTGTTTTTTAAAAGGTGGAAAATACAAAGTTCAAAAATACAAAGACTAGAGAAGAAAGGTCTAACAAATGTCTAATAGGAGTCCCAGAGCTAATGAACTAATGGAGTTTTTTGGTGTCTTTTTTTTTTGAGACAGGGTTTTGCTATGCAGCTCAGGCTGGCCTTGAGTTCACTTTGTAGCCCAGGCTGGTCTCAAACTCACAACAATCCTCCTGCCTCAGCCTTCCAAGTGCTGGGATTATAGGCATGTGCCACCACACCCAGCTTAATTAACTAATGAAATAGAAAACTTGTCCAAGAAAAAGTGAAAAGAAAACCATGCCTACACAAATGTAGAACTGCAGAACCCTGGAGACAAAGAGAAGGTATAAAGATAACCATTGAGAAAAGTTACCTTCAAAATTAATTGACAACACCAGGCGTAGCACACATATCTGTTATCTCAGCACTTGGGAGGCAGAGGCAGAAGGATCACTCTGAGGGCAGCCTGGAATAGACAGTAACACCCCATGTCAAACAAACAAACAAGATCAGTTGACAGGAGGCTTCTCAGCAGCAGCAATAGAAGCAGAAAAACAAAAGAGCATTCAAAGTATAACAAGAAAATGACGACTCTGTAACTGCTCAAGAATGAAGGTGAGATGAAAATCTTCACAAGTTAAAAAAATAAAATTAAAAACACTGAAAATGTGCATTCAAGGACATCACCTTGAAGACGGTAGAGAGAAGATATAAGCAAAACCTCTATCAGAGAACAGATTAATGTCTACAATATTGAAACCAAAGTAAAACTCAATTTTAACCTAACGCATAGGAAACTGGGAAGTGGGCTGGGGGTGTAGCTAAAAGGGGCAGAGAAGGGACACACATCATAGGCTGTTTCTGCGGCACATGAGGAAGTCAAAGGTGCTACTGGAAACGAGACAAACTGGGTGAAGTGAAGGGGACCAAGAGGCCCAGAAGACAGGTGGGGGCAGTGACAGCCACAGAATGAAGGAAGGTTGGGTAGAGATCTCGGAGAGCTGAGATGTCATCAAAACTTACAGTGAGGGAAGTGGGGAGCTGTATACAGCTTGAACATCCCTAACCCTCACACCCAAAATCTACAATACCCCGAAGCCCAAAATATTTGAGCACCACCATGACAGACATGGAAAATTCCACAGCTGACCTTGTGACAGGTCACACACTCAAAATCGTGCTCACTAAGAATGCTGTCTAAAATCACCTTCCGGCTGAAGATGTAAAACGCAAGGGAATTTCATGTGTAGTCTTGGGTTCCCTCCCGAAGTGCACATATACAAATGCTACAAAATCCACAAAAATCCAAAACACTCTTGGTCCCAAGTCCCCAAATGTGTTGAAAGGCGAGCTCTGCAGAAAGCCCAAGTGCATGTCAGTAGGAACCAAATCAGGGATTTTGGTACCAAACAAGACCAGGTCCAGGTGACAGAATTAAGAACTGAGTGCAGTACAGATGTAGAGGACTCCTGTGAACCCCAAATGGAGTTAGGAGACATTTCCAGTTGAAAACGGTTTTCAGCTCTCTCAGAAAGATACAGTGCACAGCCTAATGTTAGCTCCCAAAGGGTTGCCATTTTGTGCGAGGGTTTCTGAGGATTTCTACATTACTGCTCAAGTTATTTCCTGATATCTCTTCTAGTCTGTGGGCCATGATGGTGGGCACTCTGTCAACTACATAAATAAATGAAAATGAATTCGGCAGGAAATTATGCAACAGTGAGAATTCCAAAAAATTAGCCACATGTGGATTTTTATTGGCCCTGATCATGTTTTAGAAGGAAGTGATTGTAAGTTTTCCAAACTGCTTAGCACAGTTCTGAAGGCTGGGCACGCTGTCGGGATGGTTTGCAGAGACTGCACTGATTTCATGGTGTGTTCCTTGCTTACATTAAGTCCAGAGGTCTCTGCAGTGCAGATGGATGAAGCACATGGAAAGCCAGGGTACACCAAGTGACATGAGGTGGATGTGGTCACACTGAGACAGGACACTGCACAGCCTCTGCTTCTCTATCTTAGAGCGAAGAAACTGAGTGACTCATCCAAGTCACCATTGCAGAGCCTACCTTTTCTGGCCCCCTAGCCATGTGCCTGTAGCCATAGGTCACTGCTTTTGTGTGTCACATGGACTTAGAGGTTGTTTCTTTCTCCCCACATCTCCTTGCAGGGCTTTTTCCGGAGGACCATCCGATTGAAACTTATTTATGATAGGTGTGACCTGAACTGTCGGATCCACAAAAAGAGCAGAAATAAATGTCAGTACTGTCGGTTTCAGAAGTGTCTCGCTGTGGGAATGTCTCATAATGGTAAGTGACACTTTCTGTCATGCAGCTGGCCTTCCTCATTGTAACCATCAGGCCAGGGGGCTCGAGGGCCACTGATGGAAATGTGTACAGTTTCTTCACTGAATGGCAGCTTTCTGGATATTGCACGCTGGCCAGACATTTCTCGTGTAGGTCAGTGACTTCAAGCTTTTGGTGGCAAGCGCCTCTCTCTGTAGCTGGGCATCTGCAAGTGTAGGAGAAGACTTGAAAATCTGTGGGATGATGGGAAAAAGTGTAGTGTTTTAAAAGAATATGGTGACAATTGTGCTTACTTTTTATGTTCCTTTAACAGAATAATTCTTATGTGCATTGATAGTTTCTATCTGCTTTGCTCATGAATGTAAGAAAATTCTGAAGATCTCTGGATATAAAATTTTAAATGGCATATCAGGATTTAGATTTATGTATGCTTTTTTCCCTTTTCTATGCAAAGATGGGTTTGGCACTCTTTATTTCAGAGAACATGCAGACTTGTAGAAAGAAGAAAGCAAATATTCTGGATTCTTACAAAACTTCAGTGCCACAGAAACATAAGAGAATACAATTTTTATTTCTCAAGCCTGTCTCTAAAATCCAGCTTGAGGTTGGAGGTATAGCTCAGTGGTAGAGCACTTGCCTAGCATGCCTGAGGCCCCAGGTTCAATCCCTAGCACCATAAAAACCATCACCATCATCATCAAACATGTAAATTTGGGTGTGAAATAAGACCTGAGAAGACCTATGTTTTCATGAATTGCAGAGCTAACTCAATGAAATCATGGGAGAAATGCCTGTGAGAAGAAATAATTCTTCATTGGTTCCGATTGGTTGGCCCACAAAACTAGTTTTAGCTGTAATGTGATAGTACTGTGTTAATCAAGAATTAGTCAATTGTTTTATTTCAGAAATCATTATGGGCTCAAGAAAACAATACCCAAGTGATCAAATTAAATGAGAAGTCTCATTTTATTTGATATCTATTTTCGTCTCTTTTTCTTTTTGCCTGCAGTGCTGGAGATGGAACCCAGGGCCTTGTGTGTGCTAGGCAAGCACTCCACTGAGCAACAGCCCACCTCTGATTTTTTTCTTTCATCTTTTGCAAAACTGATCTGGTAAAAGGATGATCTTTTGGGTCAGTCTTCACCTGTATGGACTCCAGTAACTTTGAGAAAATTTCACTTTTGCTCAGTCTTACAGATGTCTGGCTTTCATGGTAAAAACTAACAAGATATTTGCAAATCGCTCCGGGTTGAGCCTCTACTCTTTTAAATTAGCTTGCAAAATCAGAGTTGTTAATATGGGTCAGTTCTAAAGGTAACAGTGTATTATGTGTCAAGCTGTCAACAGTACCGAACAGGGTGGGAATTTGGTCCAACTTTCCTCAACAACTGGCCACATCTGCTTTGTGGCCGTGGAAACTGCAGTCACTGATTGCAAAATAATTTGCTGGTTTAATTCCATTAGTTTCCTTCTGATTTCAAACCTCATAAAACATAAGGACAAGTTTGCAAGTCAAGGGCTATATTTTAGATGATGCAACCTGGTGCAATACGCTTATTTCATCTGTATGGAGAAATCAATTGACTTTGAGGTCATTAGCTCCAAAACACGCCAGTTCTGCTTTTAGTACTGTTTATGCTTTGTCTATTGGAAATCTGTCATTTCACACATCCATGGGAACTCTAATTCCTAGTATTTATGGGATCTACACGCATGGATTGAAAACATATTTCCTGTTGCTTACGAGCAGAGCCCCCACATTCACATAAAACATACCCCCTATGGCTTACTGTTTATAAGCAAATATTGTTTAAAGCCCAACCTACAGGCTAGGGTGTAGTTCCATGACACTACATGCACTTAGCTCCATGAGAGCCTGGGTTCCCTCCCCAGCACCAGAGAAGAAATGTTTCTAGTAGGCTGGGGGTGCAGCTCAGTGGCAGAGCATCTGCTTAGGATGCAGGGAGCCCTGGGTTCCATCTCCAGCACCCCACAAAAAAACCTCAGTCCACGCAGTGTGGGTGATATCATTTTCTCCTCTAAGTCAAAAAAAGCTATCATGAGCTTGATAATAAGGTCATCTTTTCACTTTGAGTAACACTATATTCTATTTAGAGAGGGGCAGTTTTGACAGGGTTCAGTTCTTTCAAAAGCAAGAGAAAATAGGAATTAAATTGGTGAGAGCAGAGTTGCCTGCAGCACAGCCCTTCCAGGGCTGCAAACCTGTCCACGAAGATCCCACCTAAGAGCGGGTGTAGGACTGTGCTTGCTGTGCAGGCAGAGAAGTATCAGGGGCTCTGTACACAAGAAGGCAAGCTGGGTTTTGATTGGTTTTGCATGTTTCTCTGATGGAGAAACCATCAGATATAAAGCTTCTTAGTTGGCAGCAGTCACTGCTGAAAATCCATTGCCCTGGCCAGTGCATGGCCTGGTATGAGGTTGCCATATACAGAAGGCCTTTCGGAGCTACTACCGAGGCACCGTATGTTACACCAAAGTCAGTACCCAGCTCTCCTCAGTGTGCACAAGGAAATGAACACCCTAAAAGAAACTTACCCCAGTCTGTGTGACTTATTTCTGCTCTTTGGTCTCTGTTCAGTTCATTTGATGTGTTTGGAGAAGGCTTCAATCTTCAAAGAGCCCAGAGGGCCCTCAGGAATACTGTTGGAAAAATCACTGAAATGAGTGATCCCTGAGTCCTTTCAACTGAAATTTCTGATTCTTTACCATGAATCAACCTGAGTCACTGAATTTTTCACTTTTCCACCAGATACATCCTGTCCTTTAGACAATGTTATAATCTTCCCACGTGAGTAGGCACCTGGCATGACATTTGTCTGAATTTATAAGTTTCCCTCCTACATGCTTTGGTGCCATCAAAATATCTTGTACTCGTCTGAGTCAGGTCTAAATTGTGACCAATTGTTCAGCAACTTAAGGCAAGGAATGAATGTCTGTGGGGGTGATACAGTCCCGGAGTACAGGCCCTAAACAGTTCGGTTACAGAAGGTATAAGTGGCATATTAGATGCTAGGTAGTGTGTTCATAAGCACTATAAAAAATCCCTATGGTAAATCAACTTACAGAGAGGGAAGGTATCTTGGTGGACAGTTGTGAAAGTTTTAGTCCTTGGCCTAGTCCCTAACCCTAACCCTAACCCTAACCCGAACCCTAACTCTGAGCCTGTGGTAACATAACACATAGTGGCGGGGACAGGAAGTAGAAAAAAACATGTCCCATAAGGCCAGGGAGTGGAAGAAGACAAAGGGCCCAGGTCCCTAAAACCCTTCCCAGGTGCACCCAGGTGACCTAGTGCCCCCAGCCTCTGGAAGGTCCCATATCTCCAGGTAGCCACAGGCTGGGCACCTCCAACACATGCCTGTGGAACATTCCTGATCTGCCCTGCAGCACACAGTCACAGTTCACCAGATAGAACTTCCATCTTGATTGTCTACAATGTTCTAGAAGAACAGATTTCAAAATCCTTCCCACTGGGAACAGTTGTTTCTCAAAGACCCGTTTTCGGAAAATATGGCTGCTTCTCAGATATCTGTTTTCAGCACTGGAGGGGCTGGGGATATAGCTCAGTGGAATAAGCACCTGCCTAGCAAGCACAGGGTCCTGAGTTCGATCCCCAGTACCACAAAAAAAAAAAAAAAAAAAAAACAGCAGGGCTGAAGACAGATGGTGTGAACATGTATAGAGTGTTTTCAGCACTGGGTTTAAAAAAAAAAAAGCATCCCGGTGTTGAGTGGATTTTGATGTGATTGGAGACAATTGTTGGGTTGTAATCTTCCTGTAAATCATCAAGATAAATACATGCACCAAATATTTTGGTCATTTAAAAACCCATCATTTCTTGACCACAGGTCAGCCCCACTGGTTGCTCAGAAGTCTTCCTGAGTCACCCCAAGCACAGTCAACTCTGTACCTGGTCTAGAATCCACCTTCAAAACGAAAGGAAGCAGAAGCAGAGGGCCACTGTCCAGGCTCCCCAGAATGGCCATCACCTACTAAGTGACTGTGTGCCAGCTGCTGTCACTGGGGAGAATCCCACTGGGCACCGTGTCACTTGTCCAGGCCACAGGCCCTTGCACATACTGTCACAGTTGTACACTGTAGTTGCTCTTGTTTTAAAAACCTACTGTCAGGCCCTTGATAGTCATCATATTTTTATTTTTTTTTATTTTAAAAAAATAAAAGTACAAAAACATATTGACAAACAGACACCAATTAGCATAAAAAATAGTACAATCACAACTAATCTATAGACAAGGTGATATGGTCTCAACAGTGGTTATTGCTTTATCCATTGATATCTTCGAAGTGTAAATATATAAACCCATATACAGACATGCAAATTTAGTCAGACAAT
>PVLD010008455.1:0-83868 GCA_004027595.1 Dinomys branickii
CCGAGAAAATCCTCCAACTCTATTCTAGAACTAATCTTTAAACTCAGTTCATACCCTGAACTAACACAGTGAGAACGGGCTGGGGAGGTTTCAGGCCCTTATACCAAGCATCGTAAGTTCGTCCAATGCCCAGCTGGAAGGGGTAGGGAACGGTAATAGTGGAGATCAGGAGGAGGGAGGAGGAGAAGAAAGGGCCTCCGGCATCGAGGCAACGGGACAGAGCCAAATGGGTCACCAAGGGTGCCCTGAAGGGGGCGCATGCCCTGTGGCTGCTCCGCTGTGGGCCCCACGGCTGCTCTGCTGTGGGCCCTGCTGAGGGCGCCCCATGGACTGGACCCGCCCCCACCCATAGCATGGCAACGGGGGGGGGGGGGGGAGCCAGGTGGTCCACTGTGAGCATAGGTGCTTTTCCACCTCCGACCATGGCAGTTTGCATACACCCATGTATGCTATAGTATAGTCTGAGGCAGCTATATCTCTTCCCAAGGCGAGAGTCCAAGGATATAGATAAACCCAGGAGTACAGTTATTATCACAGGGAAGATGACTGATTGAGTGGTAGGGCAACGGAGATGAGGGAGGAGAAAATTGAATGATCAAATGGGCCATCATCTGTGTAACTGAGTAACAAATGTGAAGATAACACTATGTAGGACAGCATCCAGAGCTAATTCCCTTCTATGTTCTCTATAATTTTGTATTTCCTCAATCATTTTTGTATTAACAGAAGTGAAGATAACTTTATATTATACAGCATCCAGTGCTGATTCCCTATCTTCTCTATGATTTGGTATTTCCTTTAATGTTTTTGTGTTAACTAATGTGAAGATAACATTATGTAATGCAGCATCCAGTGCTAATTCCCTACTATATTCTGTATGATTTTGTATTTTCAGTATTGTTTGTGGCTTGTTCTGGTTCATATGTCTCCATTCTTTTGTCTTTAAAATAAACAAAAAAAAAGAGAGAGAGAGAGAATCGAACTCATGATCTCAGGCTATGTACTTTTTTTTTATTTATTTAGTTGTGGTTCTGCTAGGGATTGGACTCAGGATCTTGTGCTTTCCAGGCTGGCACTTATTCCACCGAGCTATATCCTCAGTCCCATATCTATGTACTTTAAATTGGCCTTGAACTTGCAGTGACCCTCCTGCCTCAGCCTCCTAAGTGCTGGGATAAGAGCTATTTACTACCACATCTAGCATCAATTTACTTTTTAAGCACTGAGGAATAAACCCAGGAAACTCTACTATGTTTTTGTTTTTGTGTTTCTTTTTGAGACAGGGTCTCACTCTGCAGTTCAGGCTGGCCTTGAGTTCCCTTTGTAGCCCAGGCTGGCCTCCAACTCGCACGATCCTCCTGCCTCAGCCTCCCGAGTGCTAGGATTATAGGTGTATGCCACCACGCCTAGCTTGGAACTCTCTACTATGGAGCCCTTTTTTATTTTTAATTTTAAGGCAAGATCTTCCTAAACTGTCCAGGCTGGTCTTGAACCTGAGACCCTCTGGCCTCAACCTCTGAAGCAGCTGGGACCATAGGTGTGTACCACTGAACCCACCTACCATTTAATACTTCCAGTAACAGACGTGGGGTTCCCCACAGCATACAAGCCATCATTCTCCAGCAGACACAGCCAGGTGTCCCCCTCCATCTGGTTCTGGCTCTGCAGTGTAAGACCCTCCCACTGAGGGCTCAGTGCCCCACTGTGGACATCAGCCCTAAAGCTGCCCTGTGGCCTGTGCTTCTGACCAACCAGCTGTGACTCGTGAGTTGGCATTGCCAAGCCTCCAGCGGAGGTGCGATGCATTTGCAGGAGCAGCTCTGAAGCACCTTCTACGCTGTGATAAAGGACATCCCAAGGACGCAGACGGGAGCCAGAGGGGGATGCAGGATGCAGGGACAGGGGAAGGACAGGTACCCCTAGCCCTTCCCCAGCCCACTGCCCTCTTGGAACCCATGTACAACAATCTAGAAGCTCCCTGAACTCTGTCCCTTTGGACTCTTATTAATAGCATGACCATTAATCCTGATATGTCAGCCTAATTCCATTAGGAGATGCCTAGCAGGTTAGTACAGCAAGCTCTGGGCGAGTCTGGGTGCGGGTGCTCATGGTGTGTGACTTCAGGTACCCCCAGGCCTTACCTCTCTGGCGCTGTTCCCCTGCTCTGCTCCTGGGCCTCCATTACCAGACCCTTCTGCCATGAAATTCCTGCCTTGGAGCCACAGACCATGGACTGAACCCCCAAACTGTGAGCAACATTGGGCCTCACCTCCTCCAGCTGCGAGGGTTGGGCTGTGTGTCCTTGCAGTGGGAAGGTTAATACCATGGGGTAAGGGCGCTGCAGGCACTGGAGATGGGCATGGCTTTGGCAGGGATGGGCGAAGCATGGGCCAAAGGAGGATGGGCTGCTCCACTGGGTAGGGGTCAGAGGTTCCGGGATCCCTGAGGTGACCCAAGGCCCCCCACTCACCCGGGTGGGCCTCTGTGGCTCTGAGGTGTGTCTGCGGGTGAGATGTGTGTGGCCACCGGGCTGGGCCACCTTCCTTGCCAGACAATGGGGCCTGGGGACACTAGAGCCACGTGCACTGCAGGCAACAGCTGGGTGAGGGGATGCGAGGCCATAGCACTCTGAGCAGCACAAATTCGGGGCATGAACTGGAGGACAAACCTTGCCTGGCCCCTGCCATGGGGCGACCCTGGGCCAGTCCCTCGCCCTCTGGAGCTCTGACTTTGCTGAGCTGGAAAGATTCATAATTACCAAGTACGTCCAGGTGTGGTGGCGCACTCCTGTAATCCCAGCACTCAGGAGGCTGAGGCAGGAGGATCCTTGCGAGTTTGAGACCAGCCTGGGCTACAAAGTGAACTCAAGGCCAGCCTGGACTGCATAGCAAGACCCTGTCTCAAAAAGACAAAAAAAAAAAAAATCACCAAAAAGATAAAAAAAAAATCACTGATTGGGGAGAAACCTTGAGACCTTGATAGATGCCGGGCCACAGGGGATAAAGTACAACCGTTCCTCATCTCTAAAAAGGACGGTTAGCTGGCTGAGGTTGTGCATGCCTATAGTCCCAGAACTCAGAAGGCTGAGGCAACAGGATCAACATGAGTTTGAGGGCAGCCTGGGCTACGTAGCTAGGCCCTGCCTATAAAATAAAGTAAAATAAAATAAAATAGACTATTAAAACACAACAATTATTTATAATTTTTTTAAAAAAACTATTAAAATATGAATTAGCTCAGCCAGGCATGGTGGCGCACTCCTATAGTCCCAGCATTTGGGAGGCTGAGGCAGGAGAATCATTGTGAGTTCGAGACCAGCCTGAGCTACAAAGAGAGCTCAAGGCCAGCCTGAGCTGCATAGTGAGACCCTGTCTCAAATATATATATGAATTAGATGAATGTGATGGTGCATGCCTGTAATCCTAGCACTTGGGAGGCTGAGGCAGGAGGATCCCTATGAGTTTGAGTGAGTTTGAGACCTGCTGGGGTTAGGGCTACATAGTGAGTTCAAATGTAGCCTGGGGCTGGGGATATAGCTCAGTGGCAATAAGCACCTGCCTGGCAAGCACAAGGTCCTGAATTTGATTCCAGGTACAAAAAAAAAAAAAAAAAAAAAAAAAAAGCAGTAAGTCCAACCCAAACTGCACAGTGAGACCCTGTCTCAAGAAAACAAAAGCAAAATAGGGCCAGGGATCTAGCTCAGCAGCACAGCACCTGCCTGGCAAGCACAGGGTCCTGAGTTTGATTTTGGGTGCCAAAAAAATCAGAAGAAGAATAAAGAGAACAGTGGAAGCTGGCCGTGGTGGCACCTGCCTGTAATCCCATCACTCGGAGGCTGGGGCAGGAGGATCGCTGTGAGATCCAGGCCAGCCTGGGCTACATAGTGAGACCCTGTCTCAAAAATAAATAAATAAATAAAATTTAAAAACACATTTAAAAAACACTCAAAGCTGAATAATAGAAGCTCAGGGAGTTTGGAACACAATTGTTCTGTAAGATACTCTCAAGGTGGATTCGTTGAGAGTATTGTATTTGCTAAACCCACAGAAATGTCCCCTACAGTGGACCCTCCTGTCACCTGTGGTCTTCAGTTAATAATAGGGCATCAATATTGGCTCAGCAGATTTAAAATGTGTGCCAGACGAATGCCAGATGTTCACAGTAGCAGAGCCTGAGCAGGTAAGACAGGGCTGCGTGAGACCTCTGTACTGTCCCCTCAGTGTTCTTTAAACCTAAGGATACCCTGACAAAACACAGTCCTTAAATAAAACCCTACACACTCAGGAGGCTGAAGCAGGAGGAGCTCAGTGAGTTCAAGGCCAGCCTGAACTACATAGCAACATTTGTTTGGGCTTTTTTTCATACTGGGAATCGAACTCAGGACCTTGCTCTTGTCAGGCAGGTGTTTGTGCCACTGAGCTAAATCCCTGGTGAGACCCTGTTTGAAAAGCACAAAGCCAAAAATATTTAAAAATTAAAAACAAGGTCTGGGAATGTTGCTCAATAGTAGTTATTGCCTTGCATGCACAAGGCCCTGGGTTCTATCCCCAGCACAGCTACAAAAAAATAAAATAAAATAAAACCAAACAAACCAACCCTAGCGATGGGCTGGTTTCCAAGTGCTCAGGCAGCCATAATGGTGAAAATGACTACATCCCACTACGGCACTTCGAAAGCATCTGGTCCAAGAATGGCTAAATCCCTCGGCCCTTTGCACTCTTTCTTAAAGGCAGAAGCTGAAATCCTCACGTGGGGAAGTAAGCATCTGAACTTCAGAACCAGAAACAGACCACGGGCCTCCAGGCACCCTGCATCCCCGAGGGCAGAGGTCTTCCCTGCCCCTGCTCCCATGCCACTACCTTGAGGAGGCTTCTGGGCCCCCTAAATGTGGATCAAATATGTGCAGATATTTTATCCTTCGTATCATTTGGGGGGTTGAGACAGGCTGGCCTTGAACTTGCTATAGCACCCAGGCTGGCCTTGAACTCATGTCAATCCTCCTGCCTCAGCCTCCAGACAGAAGAAGCGATGAGTGAGGCAGGCAGGAGGTGTGAACTGAAAGTTATTATGCCAAACCCTATCCCTATCTCTCCTAAAAAAATTGTCCTGCCAGTGGTGGTGGCACACGCCTGTGATTCCAGCACTCAGGAGGCTGAGGCAGGAGGATCACTGCAAGTTCTAGGCCAGCCTGGGCTACAAAGTGTGTTCAAGGCCAGTTTGAAATGCATAGTGAAACCCTGTCTCAAAAAGACCAAAACAGAAAGAAAAGAAAATTGGTTCTTGTCAGGTGCAGCAATCCCAGCACTCTGGGAAGCTCAGGAGGAAGACAGCAAGGTCGAGAAAATATAGATACTAGGGATGTGGCTCAGTGTGAAGGCCCTGTAAACCTCCAGTAAAAGAAACAAGGAAGGAAGGCGGGAAGGAAGAAAGAAAATAAATGAATTGGTTCTACATTGTATACTTGTATCAGAATGTCACATTGTATCCTCATGGATATGCACAATTACTAGGAATCACAATGAAAATATACTTTTAAAAACATCTACAAATATATTACTACTTTAATTCCAGCACTCCGGAGGCTGAGGCAGGTGGATCGCTGCGAGTTTGAGGCCAGCCTGAGCTACATAGCAAGACCCTGCCTCAAAAAGAAAAAAAAACCATAAACAAGTCAGTAAAAGAAACTGATTGTGATCAATGCAGAAGCCCATCCCTGGGACACCACCCATTCCCACAGCAGGGCTAGCCCGGCCTATTTGCTGCCCCCGGGCGCCTGGCACTGTGCTCCTGGCTGGGGCGCTGCTTGGAAGGGCCCCCTGCAGCTGACCCGAGCGGCCCAAGGCCTGGGGTAGACATCGCACACAGGAGTGTAGGTTCGCACGCGGCCGCCAGGGGGCGCCGGCCGGAGAACTCGCGAGCAGACCCTCAGAGCCCCGCCTACCCGCCACGGCCCCGCCCTTTCACCGAAGATGACCCGGCCCCTCGGCCGAACCCCGCCCCTTCACCAGGAGTTGCGGGGTGGAGCCGAGGTCGCCGCCGGTCTTAGAGGTCCGCAAACCCCGGGCAACTTCGCCGGGTGCGGCGGGCCATCGGGGTGGGGCTGGGGGGCGCAGGTTTTGCTTCCTTTTATGAAAAATCACTCTCTTCCTACTTGTCTCAATCTTGCTCTGCAGAGCCTGTTTTTTCCTTCCTTTAATAAATGCGAAACTGCTACTGCCAAAGTAAAAATGGAACGGGCGTGGCGGCACACACTGTAATCTCAGCCCTTAGAGGCTGAGGCAGGAGGATTGCCTCGAGTCCTAGGCTACATAGGGATACCTTGTCTCTAAATAAATAAATTCATTAAAAATTTAAAACCAGAATGCGCACCCTTCTACAGGCTACCTGGTTTTTAATAACACAGTCATAGTTTCCTAGTGGCAGGACTTAGCACCAAACTAGAAAGAGGTCCCAGCACAATGCCAGGCCCTTGGGGACGGCTTTGTAAGTGCTGTCATTTGTTGTGTTTTCGTTTTGGTACCAGAAATTGAACTCAGGAACTTGAGCTTGCCAGGTAGGTGCTGTGCTGCTGAGCTAGCTCTCTGGCACGTTTTGTTTTTTTGAGACAGGGTCTTGCAATGTATTCCAGGCTGGCCCGCAGGATGGGGTTGGGACGCCCAAGCTGTGCGCGGCAGCCTGAGTCTGCGCCCCTCCCACCCTGGGTGGGCACCGGTGGGAGCCCAGGGAAGACCAGGATGAACACCGTCCCTGGTGGATTCCAGGAACCTGCCACAGGTCTGATTGCATCTTTGCAATCAATAATAACCATCCCCTTCCACATTTGAAAGGGGATGGTAATTTGCAGACTGTCTCAGAAGCTGGGCTGAAGCTCCAGGCCAGCTGCTCCTGGGCCTCCCAGTCCCAGAATCCTGAGCTTTCAGGATGGGGCAGGGCTGACCTGAGCTGAGGACAAGCAGTTTTCTTTCCTTCCTTTTTCCATGTTTTCCCTCAGTTCCAAACTTGCGATCGCCCTGGGCTTCCTTTAAAACCCAAATGGAATTTAAGAGGCTGCTGTGGGCGAATTTTCCTCCCGGCCCTCTGGGCCCCTGGGAGATTATGAGCCTTTTGCAATGAGCAGACATTTGCTCATTTAGTTTTTGTTTTTTTTTTTTTTCAATTGACTGTATTTTTTTTTTGAAAGCCTTATTTTCCCAGTGTGTCTAGAATAGAACATCTCTCAGTGAGGAAATATTTCGTTTTCCTTGGCTCCTCTGGGGTCCTTTGGGCAGCTGGGACGTCCCTGTCCCCAGGGATGGGGTGGAGAGAGTCAGGGCTGGAGCCCAGGCTCTGGGGAAACTGAGGGGGGATGGGGAAGGGGGGGACAGGGTGGTCCCAGTATAGCTCACTGAGCAGTCGGGCTGGCCACATGCGGAAGTTGCAGTTGGTTAAAGGCCAGTGTCAAATGGCACCGCCCGCCACATATGGTCCCAGGGGTTGGGGTGGGGGTAAAGTGAGGCCAGCTAGCCTTTCCCACGGGGCCCAGGACTGTCGGTCAGTGCCTCACATGCGATAAGGGTTCCGCCACTGGTTTATGCTCCAGTACCCCCCTTCTTTGTTTGTAAATCTTTTTATTTGTTTTCTTGAGACAGGGTCTCCCTATGTAGCCCAGGCTGCCCTCAAACTTGTGGTGCTCCTCCTGCCTCAGCCTCCCCAGTTCTGGGATTACAGGCATTCACCACCAAACCCGGTTGTTTGTAAATCCTGAGACAGATTCAAACCGGCCTAGATCCTCCTGCCTCAGCCGCCTGAGTAGCCAGGGTAACAAATACGTACCACTGTGCCAGGCTCCTCTCTGTTCAGACAGAAAGTTATTCACAGGAGTCATGGGTTTTTCTTGCCCAAAAAAGATGAAGAAATTTCCTGGCAGCAAAATGAGGAAGTTCATGCTGCTATGAAAAGAAGGGGCTGGGACTGGGGATGTAGCTCAGCAGCACAGCGCCTGCCTGGCAAGCGCAAGGTCCTCAGTTCGATTCCTGGTACCAAAAACAAAAACAAAAAAAGAAGAAGAAAAGAAGGGATTGCAAAAGATGAAAAAGGAATTGGCTTAATTTCCCTGAAACTTGAGAAATTGTTAGAGATTTCTGCTTTTTTTTTGAATCAGGGTCTCATTATGCAGTTCAGGCTGGTCTCAGACTTGTGGTGATCCTCCTGCCTCAGTCTCCCAAAAGCTGGGATGAGAGACGTGCGGCACTATGCCCATGTTAGAGGTACAGTTCAGCAGTGCTAAGCCCTTCCCCGTGCTGGGGCCACCAGCACTTTTACTTCAGTCCTGTCCTTCAGGATTTTGAGATAAGAATTTGTCACTTCTCACCCCTGGCCATGTCCCCACCCCCGCCTCAGCTATTGCATCTTGCGGGGAGGTTGCACCTGGGACTTTAGACCAGGCTGGGGACAGAGCCATCGCCCACCCAGATGCAGCCCCAGAGCCCAGTTGTGTAGCTGTCACTACCACCCTGCAGGGGCTGCCCAGGCACCGTGGCCTTCCCAAGATGCCCAGAGTCAGATGGCCCAGCTGGGGCCACACATGGACAGGGCTTGTCCCTGTCCAAAGGGCCACAGGGACATACGCCACATGCGTTCTGAGTGACCCAGTGTGGAGGCACAGCGCACGTGCCTTACAATCTGCTCCATGTGCTTTTATACATTCACGAGTTCTACAAGTGTCACCACTGATCTCCGAACACCTCCTCGCCCTGAGAGAAACTCCGGGCGCCACTGTTGCCTCTGGCCCTGTGCTCGGTTGCCAGGATCTGTCCCCTGAGCCATCTCATGGAAATGGAACCACGAGCTCTGTGGCTTTTTCTGTCTGATTTCTTTCATTCAGAATGAAGTGTATGAGGTTTGCCAGGGTTGTAAGGATGTATCAGAACCCCCATTCCTTTGTACTGCTAATAGCTGGGCATGGCAGTACATGCCTGTGGTCCCAACTATTTGGGAGGCTGAGGCAGAAAGATCTCTTGAGCCCAAGTGTTCAAGGCCAGGCTGGGAAACACAGCAAGATTCTCTTTCTCATAAAACAAAATATATTGCTGCATAGTAGTCCCTTGTGTGGATGGAGGCTTCCAGAGACAAGCAATGGGCTTGTATATGGGTAAGAAAGGGCTGGGTTTTTAGGGAAGGCAGCTCCATGATTGCAGAGGCTGAGATATCACAGCCCTTTGCCAGAGGAAACCCCAGGATCTCCGTGCAGGTCCAGAGGTCTCAGAAGCGGGCAGTGTGATTCCAGCCCAAGACCAGAGGCTGGGAGACCAGGGTGCTGGGGTTGGTCCCATGTCCAAGGGCCAGGAGCCTGGCGTTCTGTTGCCAAGGCCCAGTTCACCCGTCCTCACTGGGCTCCAGGATGGGGCGGTGTGCCCACACTCCATGCTGCAGAACTACCACAGACTTGCACAAAGGACCCCTCCCCAGAAATCTAGGCTCTGAGACCCAGCAGGGACCCCCTGAAACTAACCACCGTGCTGTTCTCCAGCTGTGGCTACTGGGTCGTTCTGCCTCGGCTGTTCTAAATCACATTGCTCAGACACTTACGTATTTTCATGTGTTTTTTGAGACAGGGTCTCACTATGTAGCCCATGTTGGCTTCAAACTTGCAACAATTCTCCTGCCTCAGCCTCCTGAGTGCTGGGATAAAAGATATGTACCACCATGCCTGGCTCCTGTGTATGTTTTTCTATGCACATACACCTTCATTTCTTATTTCTCTTGTGTGTTCCTGGTTGATACAGTAACACTGTCTTTAGCTTTTTTTTTTTTTTAAGACATGGTCTGGCTATGGAACTCACTATGGAGCCCAGGTTGGCATCAAACTCACAGAGATCCTCCTGCCTCAGCCTCCTGAGTGCTGGGATTATAGACATGCTCTGCCACATCCAACCCTGTGTCAAGGAAAGAAAAAAAAAACCTGACCCATTCAAATAGAGTTGTAGATATTATTTATGTTCATAAAGTTAAGCCAGCAAGCCTAAAAATCATTAAGAAGTGAAATTAGATTTTGGTTGGAAAGATAATCAGCTGACATTCCTTTGTCTTCAGCAGAAACATCAGTCACTCTTGAATACCTCTGGAGCCAGGCAGCTCACCCCCTTGCCTGGCTGCTTGGTCTGCTCAGCAGGCAGAGGCCGATGAACACCTCCCGCTTCGGTGGCTGCTGCAGAGCTCCTGCCAGGTCCCCATCCTGGATGCCACCTTCTGCCTGCTGAGAAGGCCTGGCATTAGAAGCCGACCCCATAACTGCAACCAGCTGGGGCTGTGCTCTACAGAGCTCAGATTTTCCTCTGGCCCAGCCCAGGCCCTCAGCCAGCCCAGGCAGTGCCCAGTCCTACCCTGAGGCTCCAGTAAAGTTAAAACAGATCCAGGCTTCTACCAGGGCAGAACCCAGAAAACCTGTAAGAAACCACCAAAGCTTTTGCTTTGAGATGGGTCTCACTAAATAACACAGGCTAGCTTTGAATTCAGCAGTGATCTTTTTGCCTCAGCCTCCCAAGTGCTGGGATTAAAGACCTGCACCACCACGCCCTGCTTAAGGCTTTCTGTGAATCTTGAATGCCGAGGTGGGCAAAACAGGCTTCTCCCACCCGCAGTTGTAGAGCAGCACTGACAGGCTGTGAGCTGGGGGCACACTGGGCCCACGTAAGTCACTTTATTATTCTGCATTGTAACAGCTGATGTGGGCGGGACAGAAGTCACCTTAAGGCTTCTGCCTCGTTCCAAACTTCCTTCTGACTCTAAACTCGCTTGTGATCGCCATCTGCCTGGTGTACCTGTGTGCCAACTTTTGTGGCAACCCTGCAGGGAGGCAACCCCATGGCCTATGTGCCAAAAAACTCTTCTTGTGAACCCTTTCGAGAAACTTACAAAAATGTTTTCTAAAAAATTTTCACCATAAAGAAAAATATATTTTTACCACCAATGAGATTAGCACATGAGGTGTACCCAGCAGTGAGATGAGCACACGGTGTATCCGGCACCCACAGCACGGAGGAGGGCGCCTTGGGCCATCTTGGGCTCGGGCTTCTGGTTCATGCTATGAGCCCTGCGACCGTGTGTGACTGTCACTCTGACCCATGTTCCACTTGTCCACTGGGTGGAAGAGAAGCCTGTGCCACCAGCGCCCCCTGCAGCTCCCAGCTGAGCCGAGGGCGAGTGCCCTCTGTCCTGCTGTGTATGATCAACGCTCCAGGAACCGCTGTGCTCCGCTGGCAGCTGATTCTTGGCATTTTGCTAGGCAGACGTGCCGACTCCCCTGGGCTCCTCCGAGTCCCAGGGTGGCCTTTTGGCCTCCAGAGTGGCCTCTGTGTCTGCTCACGACAACAGCAGACCAAGGTCTTTAAGATGCTTCTCTCCAGCCAAAAGAACTTCTGCAGCCTGTGCCAGGGAGTGGCACTGACATGTATCACCTGTCACGGCCAAGCACACAGCACCTCAGCCAGCGGCCTGGCCCCTGCCCACTCCTCCTCCCAGAGTCCCCAGCCCACCTTGGCTCCTGGGCCTGTGTCTGCACCAAGTCTCCAGCTCCCCTGCCTCCCTCAGCCTCAGCCCCAGCCCCAGCCCCAGCCCACTGGGCTTTCCGGAGCCTCCTGGGAGCTGCTTCCAGCACAAGTCCGCTCTTTTATTTTAAGACAGCCTGGCCATCTAGTTCAGGTTGACCTTGAATTCTCAGTGATCCTCCTGCCTCAGCCTCCAAGTGCTGGGTCCCACGCGATCTTACAGCCTGCTGTCTATACAACCCCAGATGCTCACCGTAGCCCAGGTAACCTCTGACCCAACAAGGCCCTGGCCACCCCCACACCGGCCTGGAGGGTCAGATGCAGGCCGGGCCACATCCCTGCACCCCACCTCCCTGCTCCACACCCCGTGGTGGCAGCCCTCACTCGGACCTCTGTCTCTTGCCTCCTGCTCCTGGTCCAGTCCTGGCAGGCCCCTCAAAGGTACAGCTGCATGGCTGCATGCGTTGTGGGGCAGTAGCTGGCATACAGCTGCCCCAGCAGTGTCCGGGACGTGGCCTCGAAGCGCGTGCCCTGGCTCTTCTTGTTCCACACGTGGGTGGCGTAGGTGGCGTTGAGCAGCCCTGACAGCTCTGCGGGGCTGATGTCCTCGAAGTACTTCTTCCAGCTCTGCCAGGGCACGGGGTAAAAGGCCTGGCGAGGGAGGGTGGTGACGCCGTGGCAGCTGCGGCGCTGGGCCAGGCTGCGGATGTTGCACCACTTCTTGAAGACACGCGTGAGCAGCTGGGGGCCCTGGTGGCCCCAGATCCAGCCGTTGTAGTGGGCCACGAAGTCGCTCATGCACAGCGCCAGGAACTCGTGCTGCCGCTCGAAGGCCAGGAAGGCGCCATTGAGGACATAGCGGGACTGGGTGCCCAGCGCATTGCTGAGGTTTGCCAGGCTGCGCAGCACGATGAAGTCTGTGTCCAGATAGATGCCCCCAAATTTCCACAGCACTGCAATGCGCGCAGCGTCTGAGGTCACAGGCAGCAGGTAGGGCTCCCAGCGCCATTGTGAGGCGGCATGCCAGGCGGCCAGCGGGGTCCCCTGGAACAGCGCATCCAGGTCCAGCGGCAGCATCCGCACATTGCGGAAGCAGCCCAGGAGCGAGATGCCCAGGTTCTGGGGCAGGGGGGAGCCATGCAGCCCCTTCATCAGCACAGACACCTGCGCCTCAGGGTGCGCCCTGGCGGCCGACTCCACTGAGCACATGAACAGGAAGTTGGGGTTGGTCCGCTCTGATGTCTCCAGGAAGAAGATGTTGTTGCCCGCAAGTGGGGTGCTGTTGGGTGGGCCAGGGGGCCCCGAGGTGGGGCAGGGGATGTCCACAGGCAGTTTATAGAGGCGGCCTTGGTCCTTGGGTTCTCCCCCAACATGCCAGTAGATGATAAGGGAGACAAAGAACGAGAATTTGAAGCCAATGAGGAAGAAGGTGCAGACCCGCTGCCTGGGGGTGCCCCGAAGCAGCTGCAGCAGACAGTCCGGGGACCTGGACATGGTCTCCCCAGATCATGGAACTGGCCAGTCTGCAAGAGAGGGGCATGAACATTCAGGCAGGAGGACATGATGCCAGCACCCTGGGAGGCTGAGGCAGGAGGACTGCGAACTAGTTCAAATGAGCCTGGGCATTTTAGTGACTTACCAAGATGTCAAGCATAGGTGTGCAGCAGGAAGGGATAGAGAGCTTGCACCATGGTCTGCGACCTTAACTAATGCTAATAGCTTTAGACTCAGTGTGACCTGCAGAAACTTGCAGGCCTGTCTGCTCGTCTGGGCAACCTAGGTAGGTGCTCTCTGCCCCACCCTCTGGTGATGCCCATGTGGCCAGTGGCGAGGGCCAGTCCTGCGTGCCACGGATGGCCAGGGTACAGGCCAGGCTGTGGCCCTGTCCTCCTATGTTACATTCATCCATGGACTCCTTATCACCTAATAAATCCTCTGAGCCCACAGACCCTGGGTGACTCCTCAGACCCAAACAGGCGCCAGGAGGGCACAGTGCTTACCCAGGTTACACAGACAAGCAAACAGGCCCGGCAAGTTTCTGCAAGTCACACTGAGTCGCACAGTCCTTGAGCGGCAGGGCAGGGGTCCAGGTTCATGCTGTCCCCAGCTCCTGTGGCAGGGGGACCGACAGGGGACTGAGAGGTGCCTGGTCATCCACATGGTGTTTCCTATCAGCAGCAACCCGGCCAGCACGCCTCTGGCCCCTTCTGAGTCCCAGTCACCTCCCCCTGAGCTTGGCAGCCCCGGGGGCAATGGGATCATTTTCAGGGCAGGGCCCAGGAATCCTGGGCACCAGGGGGTTGAGGAACTGACCGGGTGCTGTCTGGGTGCTAGAGCAGGCAGGGAGCCACCCCCAGGACACCCAGAATCCCTGAGTAGCCGTCCCCGCACCTGGGAGCCCGGAGCCAGAGCCGGAGCCGGAGGGCTGGTGGAGACCGTCCTGATTCAACAGCCAAACTTCTCCACCAGCAGAAGCGCAGCCTTTCTGTGCCCTCTCAGCTCCTGTAAGTCCGGCTGCAAAAGAAAGAGGAGACATCAAGTGCCGGGACTTCCCAGCCTCGCAGCAGCTAGGCACAGCCCATCTGCCTGCAGCCCACTGGCTCAGCTTGGATAGGTCTAGGGGCGGGGAAAGAATCAGAACCTGCCTGTCCAGGAGGTGGGGAGCCTTTAGAAACAGATGAGGACACAATCCATGGGGAAACAGCGCTTGGGCAGGGAGTCAGAGGGAAGAGGCAGGACAGAGGGACTGTGGCACCCAGTAACACAGGAAGTCAGGTCTCTCCCTCAGTGATCGCTTGCTCACTGATTCCCCCACACTTGGCAAACAGAGGGACACTTTAAAAGGACAACTCTGAGCTGGCCGTGATGGTACACACCTGTTTCTTCTTGTTGTTGTTGTTCTTTTTTTTGGTACACACCTGTTATCTCAGCCTTGGGAGGCTGAGGCAGGAGGATTGCCGCAAGTTAAAGGTCAGCCTGGGCAACATAGTGAGTTCAAGCCCAGCCTGGAATACAGACCGAGACCCTGTCTCAAAAGAAAAAACAAAAATGATTACAGCAAAGCCACACTGCCAAGGACAGGATGTGTGCTGGAAGCAAGGGGAGGATCTTCTGTACTCGGAGGATTTGTGGCAGTGTATCTTTTCCCGTAATGCATATTTATTGGCTTAAATATTCACACGTTCCTCTCACACCTCGTGTTCTGCCTGCTCTTGTTCTCATGCATGGTGCCTTACAAATCATGACCATGGCTTCCCCGAGCTCCGCTGGAGAGAGAGTCTATTTTGGTCCTGAGCAGTTTTAACCCCGTGTGAGCCACCCTGATAGGTGGACGGACACACAGCAGGCGGAAGATGGCCAGCTGCAGAGGAGCCCGGACTGCAGGGAGCCCCCAGCGCTTGGACCTGGGCCCTTGTGGGCAGGAAGCAGCGCATGACCCGCATCTAGTCATCTGGCTGCTGTCTGGTGCCAGACTCAGCTGCACCATATTTGGTGTGGGAACCAAAGCTCAGGAAAAGAAGCCACAGCCCAGCTCCCATGAGACCTCAGGCCCAAACATGTTCCCGTCACTCCCCCAACAGGCCTCCCGAGGTGGCCAGCCTGGGCTAAAAGAATCACACAGTAGAAGCTCAAGCATAGTTATTTACTTATTTACTGCTCTCTTTTTTTTTGTCTTTTTTGAGACAGGGTCTCGCTATGCGGTTCAGGCTGGCCTTGGGCTCACTCTGTAGCCCAGGCTGGTCTCAAACTCGAAATGATCCTCCTGCCTCAGCCTCCCAAGTGCTGGGATTATAGGAATGTGCCACCACATCTGGCCTAGGAAATTTTTTTTTTTTGTCTTTTTGTCAAGCGTATTTAAAGTATGAAGACAGCAGCCATGGTGGCGCAAGCTTGTAATCCCCACACTTGGGAGGGAGGCTAAGGCAAGAGGATTGTTGTGAGTTTGAGGCCAGCCTGGGTTACAAAGTGAGCTCAAGATCAACCTGAACTGCATACGAGACCCTGTCTCAAAAAGACCAAAAAAATAAAGTATGAAGATAACCACAATGACAGATAATGTGGCTCTGTCTTACTGAATCTAATATGCCTTTTTGTTGGTGCCAGGTACCGTACCTGGCTGGGCCCCGGCACATGCCAGGCACACAATCCATGGCACCTGGGTCTCCCACCGTGTCACCTCTCAGGCCAGTGCGACAGGAATGCCAGCTTCCTTAGCGTCACCTCACAGGCTCCCAGCGCCACAGGACAGAAGCGGCCGCCTGTGTCCGAGATCACTCCCAGAGCCTTGCCAGGGTGGGGCGGTGACAGGAGGGGCAGCGGAGGGAGAAACAAGCTCCACAGCCCTGGTTCGCAGAAGGGGAGTGATCAGTGTAAGAGACACAGAAGTGCAGATGTGCAGCAGAACGAAGGCGAACCTCCCGAAATATCAGGACTAAGGTTCTTAAAAAGAGAAGCAGCGCGTGGTGGTGCACACCTGTGATCCCAGGGTTCTGAGAGGCTCAGGAGGGTCACAAGGGTTTTTTGTTTTGTTCTGTTTTGTTTCAGAGAGGGTCTTACTATGTACCCCAGGCCAGCCTCAAACCACTATCCTCCTGCCTCAGCCTCCCACAGCCTCCCAAGTGCTGGCGTTACAGGTGTGTGCCACCACATGTGGCAGGAGGATCAAAGTTTGAGCCCAGTTTATTTACTTTATTAAAAATTTTTTGGTACCAGAAATCGAACTCAGGACTTTGAGCTTGCCAGGCAGGTGCTTATGCCGCTGAGCTATACCCTGGCCCGAGCCCAGTTTAATTTAATGACTTACTTTAACTCAAGAAAAAAATACAGGGGAAGAAAAAAGTGCCAGGTGTAGTGGTACCTACCTATAATCTCAGTACTCAAGAGGCTGAGGCAGGAGTTCAAGGCTGGCCTGAACTGCATATTGAGACCCTGCCTCAAAAAACAAAACAGGATGATTTTGCTTGTAGAAAGTCAGTTATAGGTATGATATTTATAGCAAGAAGATAAGACTTCTAATATTGTCCTATGAACCTGTTCAAATAAGTATTGCATTTTTGTACTTCATTAGTGTTAATGCCTTTGAGGTCGTTTTTTTGTTGGTAGGTTGGAGAAATAGTATATTTTAGCAGTCAAAAAAGCCAATTTTAATGAATGGTATGAGGTAACAGTGTAAATCTATTTTGTTTCCTTGGAAATATATTTAGCATTAGAGTGTTAACTGAGCCTAATTTTATTAGACAACAAATTCAATTATTACTGCATTTGAGGACAAATATTTTCAATGCCCGTGACGTGCAGTGATTTAGCAGCTGAACCTGAAGGACGAACAGGCGTCTGGGATCGATGTCCCTGCCCAGCCAGGCACTATGTGATAAATCGGTTTGTCTGCCATTGTCTCCATGGCAACTACCATGAAATCTTAGTTCATTTGGTGTCTTTTATTTTTATTTAGCAAGGAAGTGGTTTGTTCTCTTTTTAAACTTTAATAGTATATGTTTACGGTACATGCTAATTACATTTATTGCGGGAGCTGGTACACGTATAACAGATCTTAATTTTTCCCCTGCTCCCTCCCCTCTCCCTATCTCTTAGTCCCCTTCTGTTTTGCAAAAGATCTATGTTCCAGTTTCCTGTCATCCATCTTTTTAATTTATCACTGGGTTTCTCAGTTACAGCCTCAGCAGCAGTGACCATAATAACGAGATCTATAAACCAGGAGACATGACATTGTAATGTAAGATTACATAATGTAGATTGTAACGCAAGATTATATAATGTAGAACTTAATTGTGCAATTAAAATAAAAGGCCCAAATAAAAAATAATGTCATAGGAACTAGTGGGTCCCCAAGAGTAAGTGTTCACATATTAGAGAAGAAAATAATATTGGAGGAGACCAGAAATGCTGCTTAGGAAAGTTTTTTTGTGGTGTGCCCGTATGTATTATAAAAATATACGTGATATACTATTTTCCTAGGGAGAGATAAGTTGCTCTAACCTTGCCCTAAAAAACTTGGAAATATATTTAGCATTAGAGTATTAATTCAGCATAATTGAGGCTCAATTGAGGCTTATGAAAACAACCACATGATTTAACTATGATAACCTGCTGGCCCTGAATCAAGGCCAGCAGTTTTCTGAAGCTGTTGGTTTCAAGCAGGAGCCTAAAGTGGTATCTTTCTATGGTCTGTTGGCCATTTCAGAACTTTAGAAATGTAACGGTCAATTCATTAGAAAGAAACAAATAACTCAATAAATTTTACGAGAGGACTTCAAGATGGCGACCGGGTAGGCAGCAGAGAGAGAACCTCCCGGAGGAGCGCCACTCAGACAAAGGAATATAGGACAACCTGTCTCTTTTTTTTTCTGGGAGAGAGAAAACAACTCTGAAAACAGGAGAAGTAAAATCCTTTGGTGAATTATTCAGTGAAAGAATATAAAATTATTATTTTATACATAATAAAATAATAAATAATAATAAAATTAATAATAAAATAATTATTCAGTGAAAGAAAGATCAAAGAGCTCTGCTAGATCAGTGGATCCACGTGTAGCTGATTGTCCTACGATGCCAGGGAGTTTAAAGGGAAAAAACAGAGCAGAAACAGAAAAGGCGCGGCCGGGGTGTACAGTGCTAACTGCTGATGATGGTTCTGGCAGAGAAAAGTCAAAACTGGACAGAGAAATCTACTCAAACCTCTAAAAGCTAAGCTTTCCTAGAAGAATTTGATTTCAAGACAAATCACTAGACTGACTTCCCTATTGGTAGATCACTCGAGTTGACAGGCAGTAGCTAATAATCTTAGGTATTCAATTAACAATGGCTAAATAATGATTATTTCACAGTGCAAAATCTAAGAAAGTCCGTTTTCATTTCCCCTCGACTGTCATGTCAGGGTTATTTAAAGATTTGTTTAGAAAGATTCACTGAACAGAAATGCAGTGAAGGGGATAAACTACGAGACTGTTGCATTAGATTTGCATTCCCTCTGCAGGGTCAGTAACGAAAAGAAATGAATGTAAATTATACCTTAAAATATGTGACATGACTTGATTGCTAACTACATACAAAGAATGCTAGAAAGAAGAGTCCTTTTACCATTAAATTTGATAATACTTTTAATAAAAAAGAACCAAAAACAAAACAGAAAGACAAAAAGAGCTAGGCATGGCGGTGCACGCCTGTAATCCCAGCCCTCCAGACGCTGAGGCAGGAGGATCCCTCGGAGTTTGAGAACAGCCTGGGCTACAAAGTAAATTCGAGGCCAGCCTTCACGGTTTCAAAAAAAAAAGAAAGAAAAGACAGGAAATAAAAACTGAACTTGGGGGAGGGACAGGTCTGGGTGTTTTGTTCACCCACCTGGGTGAGACCAAGTGGTGTTAATTATGGTATAATCTCAAATTACTGCTTATCCCTTGGGAAGCCCTGGAGGCAGGCACACGTGGTGTTCTCTCGAGCATGGCCTTCTCCAGATTCGCCTCCAGCCAAAGTTCCCAGGTCTTTATTTTCCACTGACTTCCTGGTGAGCCTAGCTCCTCTGTGTATTAATTTCTATCTAACTCAGCTGCCTAGAATACTACCCCAGCTCTAAAGCAGACATCTGTGGTCAAACTTCTCTAGCTAAGGAATGGAGGTAGTTGGTAGCAAGCTGAGCAAAATGTTTTGACAAATATTTTAGCCAGGTGTGGTGGTGCACACCTGTAATCCCAGCACTTAGGAGGCTGAGGCAGGAGGACCGCCAAGAGTTTGAGGCCAGCCTTGGCTACATAAGGAGACCCTGCTTCAAAAAACCAGAAAGACCTGGAACTCTATTTTTTTTTTTTTTGCGGTACTGGGGATCGAACTCAGGACCCTGCACTTGCTAGGCAAGCGCTTATTCCACTGAGCTATATCCCCAGCCCATGGAACTCTAGATGGGCTCACAAAGAAGCCTCAGAATGACTTGAGGCCCCCGTCTCTTATGTGATTCGAGATGGTACTGAAATCCTGCTCCCCGTCCTAGAATAAAGCTGATTATAAGAAGAGAAAGAGGCCAGGCGTGGTGGCCCACTCCTGTAATCCTAGCACTCAGGAGGCTGAGGCAGGTGGACTGCTGTAAGTTCGAGGCCAGCCTGGGCTACAAAGTGAGTTCAAGGCCAGCCTGAAATGAATGCTTAGTAAAACCCTGCTCAAGAAAAGAAGAGAAAGATTAAAAAACATCCCAAAAGCATAGCAAAGCTGACCAAAACAATTGAGTACTCCAAACCAATACAAATGCCCAGAAATTATTCTACCTCTGAACCTCTTCTCACACCAAAATGGTCCTGACTGGCCCCAAACCATGACAGTCCTTACCTCACCCAGGTGGCCCTGCCCCAACGACCTAAGTGAAGGTCCGAATGTGGGGACAGCAGGTCCTGGGGCACAGGAAGCCAGGCCAAGCCCCTGGGATCCTTCTCAGCAACAGAGGCGTTTACAGGCAGCTGAGCTGCTCTGGGAAGCTGGGCTGCACTGGCCGCCGGGGTTCAAAACCGTGGGAGTGTTCCTGGCATCAGCTTGTAGGTACAGCTGGCCAGGAGCAGTGTGTCCAGGCCGGGGCACTGAAGTCCCCTTGTGGTCGGGAAAGTTGTGTGCCTGGCAGCTGGTGTTCGCCACACCTCCCGCCTAAAGGGGGCGGGGGCTTTGCGGTAGGGAGCAGGGCCAGGGCTGGGCAGTGTTGATCTGAGGCCTAGCTCTTATTTCCGTTCCCCTTTCGTGCAGAAAGGAAACTGGGCTCAGCCTCCAGATGGGCACCGCACACCCCTCTGGGCCAAGGAGAGGTGCGGACCTGCTTAAGCCCCAGGCCTCAGGAGGCCACTTATCTCTAAAGGAAGAAAACTAACTTTTCAAGTTCCATTTTGCAGGGCCGGTTGCACTGTGGCCACTGCTTCTTGCACGGGCTTGACAGAGAGCTCTGATGCTCCAGGATCTCCTCACCTGACCTTGGAAACTTACCCCCCTACCTTTCGCCTCATTAAGGGTTCATGAATATGCATGATGTGCCCTGTGTGTGGTTAAACTCAGCGTGGATTCTGAGACACACATGTGTGTTGAGCGCCCTGTCAATCATTCCTGTTGGTCACACCGAGGGCACCTGGGCTGGGCACAGAGTCCGGAAGCCTGGTTCATCCGTGGGCAGTGCTTTTGCTTTCCCGCCTCCCCCACACCAGTCTTCTTGTTGGCAGGGACTGTCCCCAAGCACAGCTTCCTGTGATCCTCGGTCAGAGTCGCCGCTGGCCCCGTGACACCCAGTGCTACGCTTTGCACCTCATCCCTGCCGCACAGGAGAGCTTGGGTTAAACCTGCTGAACCCATCACGTGGGTTGACAGAGGACCTATAAAGGCTATAAAGGAAATATTGTAACTTCACCTGTTAGATGTCAGATACACTGAGTTCCCACTGCCCGAAACAGGAGAGTGAATTCTGAGGAACAAGAGGGGTTACAAGTAGGAAATTTTATTGAGGGAGAGACAGCTCCTGACAGATAGGAGTCTCAAGTGGGTTGCCTCAGACCCACTTCTTAGAGGAAATTTTATAGCGCAAAACATGAGGTGGGTACAACGTGGGACAAAACTATGATCAACCAATAAGCTTACAAGTAAAAGAGCTGGGCATAACTGCACACGCCTGTAATCCCAGCACTCGGGAGGCTGAGGCACGAGGATCGCTGTTGAGTTTGAGACCCGCCTGGACTACAAAGTGAGCTCAAGGCCAGCCTGAACTGCTTAGTGAGACCTGTTTCAAAAGAAAGAAGGGGGCTGGGGATATAGCTCAGTGGAATAAGCGCCTGCCTAGTAAGCGCAGGGTCCTGAGTTCGATCCCCAGTACCGCCAAAAAAAAAAAAAGATTACAGGGAGGGCCACTCAGGTAACACTGGTCTCGTGGGGAAGCGGTCATGTGTAAAGTGTGCACAGAAAGAACAAGGAGCTTGCCTGGTAGGGATGGGCCGGGAGGTCCTGGTCACCCACCCGGGTGAAGAAGTCCATCTAGACTTTATTGGACCAGGCGATACTAATTATAGCCTATTGCTTGTCCCTCGGAGAGGCGTGTAGGCCTGGTCACATTCTGTGTTTACCCGGGAGGCCTGGCCTCCAACAGATGCGCCTCCAGCCACGGTTGTGCTGGGTTCTCCTCCTCTGCACTGAGCCCCTGCAGCACCCAGCCCTGTCTGGCTGCCTAGAATATTTCTGCTCAATTCAGCTGTTTGTAACAGTAGAATTGAGACAGCTAAGTTCAATAGAAATACTCTAGGAGTCAGACCTGGCCAGGAACTCCAAGGAGCCAGCGTGGAAGGTGGGCTATCTCGCAACTGTAGGGAAATACACACCTCCAGCTGAGGGCCACACCTCCACACAAAAGATGAATCAAATGCACCTACATACTTTCCCTAAGGATAAGCACAATATTCTTTTTTTTTTTTTTTTTTTTTTTTGGTACTGGGAATCAAACTCAGGACCTTGCGCTTGCTAGGCAGGCACTTATGCCACTGAGCTATATCCCCAGCCCTAGCAAGTGCACGGCCCTGAGTGCGATTTCTGACACCAAAATAATAAGTACACAAATACATAAATTTCAAAAGGGTTAGGGATTGATATTCTTAATAGGCACTGATCACCTTGGGAAAGCCAGGAAGAGCCACTGACCCACCCCCTCCAGGAAAAGCCCCTGTCCTGTTTCATGCCCACTTGCTAGGTGACTCGCTTCCCCATTTGATCCCAATTTAATCAATTCTACCTGAGCAATTCTACTTGTGATCTTACTGGCTGACCATAGTTTTGTCCCACCTTGTGCCCACCTTGTGATTTTCCATTTTTCCCTCCTTGGACCCGCCTCACATCATGGGTTTGTTCTATAAAATCCCTAGAAAAGGCAGGGCCCTTGGCAACCCACTTGGGCCTCCTTCTGCCTTCTCTCTCTGTGTCTCTGTGTCTGTCTGTGTGTATCTCTCTCTCAGACAGAAGCTTTCTTTCTCCAATAAATATATATTCTGCTCTTAACCCCCACTGTTCCTAAAATTCACTCTTCAAGTTGTTTTTTTTTTTTTTTTTTGGCGGTACTGGGGATCGAACTCAGGACCCTGTGCTTGCTAGGCAGGCGCTTCTTCCACTGAGCTATATCCCCAGCCCTACTCTTCAATTTTGGAGAACATGAACTTGTCCCAGACATCTAGCAGGGTGGGAGTTTCTTTCCCCTGTATCAGTGGCCAGAGTAGAACACAAACATGAACACACACACACACACACACACACACACAGTTTATAGATAGCAAGAAGCAGTAGCTACAGCTCTTAACTTTCCCCAGGGTCAGCCTGAGCCATAAAATGAGACCCTGTCTCAAAAAAAACACAACAACACCCTATATTTAATCTCAAGTACTACAAAATAAGATGCTCAAGATCTATGTGAACAAACTCTTAAGGACCTCAAAGAGCACAAGAGCAAACCCGAACGCAGGGAAAGACGAAGCATATTTTTGGATGTAATACTCAGCTCATGGCAACATCCATCATCGCTGGCCCAACTGATATATTGGATGTGGTTTCGGGATTAGAAAAATAAACATTCAAGAATCTACACAAGCCAGGCGTGGTGGTGTGCGCTCGGATTGCAGCAAGTTCGAGGTCAGCCTGGGCTACATAGTGAGTTCAAGGCCAGCCTAGACTAATAGAGAGACACTGTCTCAAAAAACCAAAAAAGAAAAAGAAAAAGAAAAGAAAAAAGAAGAATCTACAGGAAAACTCTGAGGAGGAAGGATAGGCTGGCTGTTTACAGATGCAAATATCAAAGTTTCAGGAATTAAAACAAGGCCGCTTTGGCAGAGGATCAAACAGATAAGCAAACAAAAGAAAACCCAGGAGTGGGCAGAACTTTCATGTACACTGCGGGCAGCATTTCAGATCACTAAGATAACTCTGGCCTTTTACATGTGAGGTTTTGGGGGACTAGGGGGTGGTGGTGGGGTGTCTCACCCTGTGGCCCCAGGATAAACCCTGAAGGCAAAGAATAAGACCCTCAGGGTGTGGGTAAACTTACTTATAACTCTGGGCTTGGGAGAGTTTCTCTTCTTTCTTTTTTTGTCTTTTTGAGACAGGGTCTCACTATGTAGTTCAGGCTGGCCTTGAGCTCACTTTGTAGCCCAAGCTGGTCTCAAACTTGGAAGGATTCTCCTGCCTCAGCCTCCTGAGTGCTGGGATTACAGGAGTGCACCACCACACCTGGTAGGAAAGATTTCTTAATTATGTCTGAAATCCAGAAGCCATAGAGAAAAGAGGAATTAATTGGCTGAGTATAGTGGTACACACTTATAATTCCATCACTTGGGAGGCTGAGGCAGGAGGACTGCTGTCAGTTCAAGGCCAGCCTGTACTACACACCAAGACCCTGTTTTAAAAAAAAAAGAGAGAACAAAAGTCAAAGGTGGCAATTTCACTCTGCCCCTGTGAAGCCAAACTCCTCCCCACCAGCTGGAGTCACCCAGGAGGAAGAGGTGGCCTCAGAGATGCAGTCTGGGTGCTCTTGAGACTGCTCAATGCCAGAGTACCTGAGTATGCAGAATAAAAGACTCAAGACCTTGTTGGGTGCCCACAGGTGGCCAGGCCGGATACGTTAATTCCAACTCTAACAGTGGTGATTTGCATCTGCACACGGTTTATATTGCAGACAGCATTCCCCAATTAATGACCACCTTTGATCCTGGCCCCACAGGCAGGGTAGGCATCAGCTGCATTTCCGACCCAGCTGCACCTTGTGCGGGCGACTAGGGGCTGACCCGGGTGCCCCGGTGTCTGCGTTGTTACTGACTCAGCCTCTGTCAAGGAAGCCCTCATGTTTCCTAATCTTTGGCTACTGCAAACAGACCTGTGACCTTGTGCAAGGTCACATCTCTAGAGGACAGACGCTCAGGCGCACAGCGAGCTGCGGGCAAGCGGGGTGCATGCCTGGGTCACCTTGACAGATGGGCGCCAGGCAGGAAGAAGGCGTCACTAAGAGTTAGGGACCGACGTGACCGGCTGAGGGTTTCCACTGCCCCCTGGACTTAGGAGAGCACCCCGGTGCTGCTGGCTTGCTCCAGTGCACACTTCTGGGACCCTTTTCTCCATGATTTTTTGGGAACTCTGTGTCAGGATGTTAGAGCCGTGTGGGAACCCGAGACGCAGGGCGCTCTCCTAGGCCTGCAGCTCACGCTTTTAGTTTCCTCGTAGTGCATGTTGCTGTTTAGCAGGAGGGGGCCTTAGAGAAGTGTGTTCGTTTTGAGTACTAAAAGTTATTCCACTTAGTGGATGGCCTCACCACCCTCCTGGAGTTTTAGGCTTCGTTAAGGAAGCCAGCCCAGCCCAACCCAGCCAGGTTAGTGCGGATGAGCCACTGTCCTGGTCACTTTCTCTGCCCAGAGCATGCAGCAGGGCGGCGGAAGTGTCCATGCCCAGGGCACTGGGCAGCCAGCCTGAATCAGAAGAGGCCTGAGCTTCCTCTCCTTGAAAGAAAGTTCCCATGGTGCTTTGTGCTCTCCTTTCTGATTGCATGAAAGGTTAAAAATAGGCCTGGGAGTATGGCTTGCAGCTAGAGTGTGGGTGTGAGGCCCTGGATTCTGTCCTGGGCACCACAAAAACAAAACCACAGGGAGCAGGAGAGTAATGTGCCCTCCTTCAGCTTTCCTTTCCTTTCCTGTGTGGGACCTTGCAACAAACTATAGGGCCTCACAACAAACTACGGTCCCAGCTTTTTATTTTTACTTCAAGACAGGATCTCACCAAGTTGCTACATTGCCTAGGCTGGCCTCGAACTTGTGATCCTCCTGCCTCAGCCTCCCAGAGCGCTGGGGCTACATGCGTGGTGCATGGTGCACCACACTCCACTCATTTATTGTAACAACCTTCACTAACCAGATGTTGCTTGAACAACACTCTATCTACCAGCCACACTTGCGCTCTGACCTTGGAAGGCAGTCCTCATCCTGAGCCCAGGTTTCTTCAAGTGAAAAAGACAATCCCTTAGGGCCCTTCGGGACAGGCTTCCTGTCAGCGGCCTATTCTGTCCCGGCCATCACCAGGGACCTTTAAAGCAGAGTCTTAGTGCCACCTGCCCCTCCATGCCCAGCCAAGGGCACCCAGGTACAGTGATCAGAGGGGGACAGGTCTCGAGTTAGACCTCGCTCAGCCTGATGCCGGAGGTCACCCTGGAGGAAGCTGGCCCGGGCCTCTCGGTACCCAGCAGTAGAGAGACAGCGACACTCTGGGTGTTACAGAACCGAGCACCACATCAGAGGGGAACACAGAAGCTCATGTGGGGGCTGCCTGGGGGGGGCAGAGGACGCTCCTCTCGGGCTCTCTGGGGACGGGCCTCCCAGCCACTGGGATCACAGGCCTGCCCCACCGGCCACGTAGATCGCCCCTCCGAAGCGAAGCACCTCCCAAGGCCCACAAATACACCCGGCTCCGGAGCGTGAGGCCCCTCGCAAGGGCCGCAGGATGCTCTAGAGCGGGTGCTTTGACTGCCTGCCCCCTCCACGTTGCCCGCCCCACCAGTGTGTCCTGAAAATTTTCTGTGATGCGAGTCAGCACACCTGAAAGCCCATCCCGAAGGTCGGGGCACAGGGACCTCCGAGGACCCTGCTCAGTGGCGGGGACACGTGCCCAGGGGGCCCCTGGCCGGATACTGCTGCCCCGCCACTCGTGGTGCACGCCAGCCACCACACCCAGCTACACGCTCTACTGAAGGGCACTTTGACTCCTTCAGCGCCCAGACCTGCGGCTCTCCCCGGGACACTGAGGGACACAGAGCCCCGGGCCCAGCCCCCACGACACCCCAGGGTTTCTGGGGCAACTCTTGGTCTCAGGTGTTTGGCCTCTGCTGTCTGTTGTTCCTGTCCTGACACTGGAAACACAGTTCCCGCCTTTTGTGTTTCATAAGCGACACCATGATGGGTGTCATTTCAGTCCCCTGTGCGCCTGTCCCGGGGGACAACTGGGAGCACATACAGGGTCTTGCTGCTGTCGAGGTGAGAAGTATGCTCCCAGGATGAGGGATGTGTCTTAAAGCTTACAGCAGCTCACTGCACACAGGAGCCGGCGGCTTCATGAGAACATCTGAGGCCCACAGGGCACAGTCCCTGGTCACATGGTCTCCGAGCACTTTCTGATTCAATCCTCCTGATTCCTATGTGGCAGTCCCTCTTGTTATTTTTGTTTTATTTACTTTTGGCTTTTTGAGATAGGGCCTTGATCTGTAGTCTAGGCTAGAGTTGAACTCACAGAGATCCTCCTGCCTCATCCTCTCGTACGCTGAGACTGCAGGTGTGTGGTACCATGCCCAGCCTCCTCTGGTTATTAACTAGTGTTTAAGAGTTGAGGAACCACAGCCAAGATGTGGAGCTGAGCAGGCTGTGCATCAGTACACGAACAGAATTAGCACATACTGGGAATGTCCACAATGGAAGTGGACTCAGCCACTCACACAGGAATTCCTGGCTGCTGCCAAAACAGGACTAGAACTAGATGACATTTTGCTAAGTGAAATAAACCAGGCTCAAAAAGAACAAAGACTGTATGCTCTTACTCCTTTGTGGAAGCTAAAAAAGTGAGTCTCAGCTGGGCATGGTGGTGTCTGCTCATCCTCCCGGTACCTTGGGAGGCTGAGACAGGAGGACTGCAAGTTTGAGCCAACCTGGGCAACTTAGCTACTGAGCAAGGCTCTGTCTAAAAATAAAAAAAGAAAACTTCTAGAAGCTGCTGGTGGGGCATGTAGCTCAGTTTAGATTCAATTCCCAGGGCCTTCCTAAAAAACAGGGGGGGTTCCCATAAGAGCATTAGGCAGAACAGAGGGAACTGGAGGCTGGGGAGGGGGAGAGGGGCGGAGAGGGGGCACCACTAGCCAGCAGCCACCAGCGCACAGCCAGGCCAGAGGGCCCGCTCTGCTGTCCTGTGGCTCAGCAGTGTCACGGTCGGCAGCCACTTACGATATATTTCAAAATAACTAGAAGAGTCCAGTTTCCCAGAGAGGATAAACAGTCACGGAGATGGGAACGCTAAGTGCTCTGGTCTGATCACCGTGCAGTGTACTCATGTGAATTATCACGCTGTACCTCATAAAGAGGTACAAACATCTCGGGTCACCAAGCTATTCTCAAAATTAAACAACCTGAAATCCCAGCACTCAGGAGGCTGAGGCTCCAGGGTTGCTGGGAGTTTGAGGCCAGCCTGGGGTATATCGTGTGTTCGAGGCCTGGCTGAACTGCATAGTGAGACCCTGTCTCAAAACAAACAAAACAAAAAGGGGGTGCAGAACTCGGGCTCACCCCGCACCCTTTGGCTCGGTGGAAGGGTCTGCCTGGCCCAGACTACACCAGGGTAGGGGCTCAATGTCGCTGTAATAAACAGCAGCAGCCTGACTCAGTTTCCTCAGCTGTAAAGGAGGGCCCAGGGTGGACTCGGGTCAGGACAGAGCCACTGGCACCCCTGGGGCCTGTGGACCCCGGCGACCACATCCAGGGTGTGACCTGTGGGAGAGAGAGGGAAGGCTGGGCCTCCTGGGGGCCAGGCCAGCGGGGACAGGCCCTGTAGCCTGTAGGCAGTGGGAAGTGGACCGCCCCCTCCCCGCATCCCTGCACCCGGCACCTGCGTGCATGAGCCTCCCCAGGGCAGCTGTGCAGGCACACGTGGGGCTCCAAGGCTGCCCCTACCGGTGGTTGGGGGAGGGAAGCCATTTCTCCAGCCCCTGGGCCCTGCTGGGGTCCATCGAGGGACAGGAGGCAGCGAGCGAGGGAGGGACACTTGCCAGGAACCAGAGGCTGGGCGGGGCCTTTCCCTGAAATCTACCAGCAGCAGCCGGGTAGGAAGAGACCTCGGGCTCCAGCTGTGGTCGCTAGCGAACCAGCCCTGAGCTCAGCCCAGTGACCTGAAGAGGACCCTCCCACCTGGGTCTGTCCGCTGGTGACCCAGGGAAGAGGACTCAGGAGGGGGCCAGGAAACAGCCCTGCCCAACGGCCCGGGTAACTGGAGACCTCCCAGCCCCTGCTCTGCGCTGTCCTTAGGTCACTGGCAGCGAGGTTCGGTCTCCACCCCTGGCTCCCTGGGGCCTCCGCCTCTGCGCCTCCCCGTCCTCTGGGGCCCCAGCCCGGCTCCTTCCCATCAGCACAGAAAAACAGCCAAGTACTAATGTAAAAGCCTGCGCCTTGAGTTCGTACATACAGCGGCAAAACCCACAACCCCCTGCAACCCCAGAAAGCGCTTCGCCGCCCGTAGCCGTCTCACACAGCTGCGTCCTGAGCGTGGACACCCGCGCCAGCCACACCGCCGGCCCCTGACGCGCGCGGCCAGATCCAGGGACTTGCTCAGCTCAGGAGCGCTGCGAAATATAGCCCCGGAGCCTAAGAAGGAAGTGTACAACCAGGAAGCGTGCAGCGGCGCTGGCTCTGCAGATCCGCAGCTCCAGCCTCTCTCGGAGCCCAGATGCGGACTAGAGTTCATTCCTTCTGGGAGACCCGCCGGCTACAGGGTGCATAAATTCAATGTGACCTTTTGGCTTTCAGATATAAAAACAAAACAAAAACCCTTCGGTGCTCCTGCCCCTGGCCATTGATGCCTGGGCACCTCACACCCAGGCAAGGTGGTGCACAGCGATCACCCCAGCACCGGGGGAGGCCGAGGCAAGAGGCTCACAATTTCCCATTCTGTCCGGACAATTTAGAGAAATAAAAAGGGCAGGGCTGAGGGTGTAGTTCAGGGCTACCGCGCCCCTGGTTTAGATCCCCAGTTAAAACAAAACAAAAACAACGCAGCCTGTGGCTCTGTATTACTAGCAAGCGAACACAGGCTAAGACAGCACTGCAGCACCCAGATTTGCATCCCCACCGAAGTACTTCCCAGAAGCCTCTCGGAACTCACTGAACTCCCAGCGGAGATCACAGGGCTAAAGACTTTCCCCGGCGGCTGTGAAGTCCCGGTCCCCGGGCCGCAGGCAGGCAGGAAGGCAGGCACACGCCCAGCGTTTCAGGAACCCAGGCAAGGCCTCCGCGGAGGCAGAGAACCTACCACGGGGCTGCACCAGCGATGCAAGGGGGCTTCCCAGGCCCAGGTTTCAATCGCTTATTCCTTTGCCCGATCATTCACCTTTCCGTTCTGGGACGGTGGCCCTGGGTTAGGGCTGGATGTTGCCAGGGTAGAATTACAGGCTTCGGATGAAAGTATCTTAAATATCAAAGAACGCTTAACTAAACATGACACAAGACTTAAGCATTGAAGTACATAAAAAAGCACTGATGGGGTAGCTGGCGTGGTGTGACAGGCTGAGGTAGGAGAGTCGTCACAAGTTCAAGGCCAGCCGGGGCTACATAGTGAATTCAACTACATAGCGAAACCCTGTCTCAAACAACCAAAGGAAAGGGAACAGAATGGGTACCCTCCTTGGGAGACGTGGCCTCTTGGGCCTTAATCCAGCCAGAAACCCAATAAAGATGATGACGCCCCCTTCCCTACCCTCTTGTTAATGTGCACAGCCACAGCCCACCTTGGACCCTATGCTCATTGCCAGGGTGGGGTGTCCTGCCCTGGGGGGACCCCAGGATGTCTCCAGGGAGCCTGCAGTCTCCAGGGAGAAAGCACATAGACCATGACAGGGGCCTAACAGCCCCCGGCGGTTCTGGCCTTGCCCAACCAGACACCGCAGCCACACCCGCAGTGGCCAGGCCAACCTCTCACGCTGCCGGAAATGCTCTTTTTCCATGACAGGTCCACCAGCCTTCGTGTCATGGGCCTTCACACTGAGCTCCATCCCCCACCCTTTTCTTTTCTTTCTCTTTTTTTGAGACAGGCTCTCCCTTTGTAGCCCAGGCTGGCTTCAAACTTTTGATGATGCTCCTGCCTCAGCCTCCCGAGTGCTGGGATCACAGGCATGTGTGACCACGCCCGGCTTTTCTTTTCTCTCTCTCTCTCTTTCTTTCTCTCTTTCCTCCTTCCTTTCTTTTCTTTCTTCTTTTTAAATTTTGAGACAGGTTCTCAGTGTATCGCTAAATTGCCCAGACTGGGTTTAAACTTGCAATCCTCCTGCCTCAGCCACCCTGGAGTATTGGTAATATAGACCACCATGTACCCTACACCTGGCTAAAACAATTTTAAACAAAGAATCTGCACTTTGGGGTTTGTCCTTTGTGCCAAGCTTTCCTTGACACATCAGGGTGCCAATGATACAGGCTGGCATCTCTGTCCCCCTTCCCTTCCCTGGCTTCTTGGTCCTGGGTTTGAGGGCTTCCCATTGCAGCCCCCACCTGGCGATTCGCTGTGGACACAGTGAGTGTGTCTTGGTTAATTTTTTTTTATTTCTGAGGCAAAATACTGGACACCCAGAATTACAGAAGGAAAGGTTTATTTAGCTCACAGTTTCTGGAGGTTCCAGTCCATAATCAGCTGGCTCCAAGGCACGGTGGCATGGGACAGGGAAACACTTCAAGGAGACAGCAAAAGCAGCGAGACCAAAAAGGGTAGGTGTCTTTTCCTTACATTGTAAGCAGGCTACCACCACGCGGGGTGTAGCAGTCCCAGAACCACACTCCTCTTGCCTAGGATGAGGATGTTTACAAAATGAGGATCCTTGCTCTGCTGAACTGCTTGGCTAAACTTGTAAACTCCTCAAGTGGACACAAGGTATCAACCATTATCATCCACCCCTTGTCAATTTGGCAACCAGACACATTTTTTTAAAATCAGTTTCCAGATAGGAAGACGTGCTTATTTTCAACATTTTACAACTTGGACACTGTAACACAGGTTTAACAATCCTTAAGAACAGTATTAAGTCTATCAACATCATATTACATTAGAACCATAATATTCTGTCCCTGGACCCGCCCCCCCATCCTTTTGCCTTTAGGCAAAAGGCATTTAGTCCATCTCTAAGAGTTGCCAAAGTCCTAACAGTTTCAGCATTGCTGAAAAGTGTAAGACCTGAGTCTCCCCGGGATCCAAGGCAAACTTAGCAGCAAGCCCCTGCACCAATGAAAAGTTAGACGCTTCCAACATTCAGTGGCACAAGATAAACATTTTCATTCCAAAAGTGACAAATGGGGGACTACAAAGCAGGGGGACCAAAGCAAGTCCAAAATCCAGCAGGATGAACGTTAAGTCCTGTAGTTCCAGGTCCAGCATCGGAGGCGATCTGTGGCAACTTGTGAGCTTCAAAGGGCTTGCGTGACTCCACACCTCTGGCACTTCTGGTGATTGTAGCTCCCACAGCTTCTCCCTTAGGCTCACTCTGCTCAATCCTTGCAGCTTCCCTTAGATGATCCACATTCCTGGTTTCTCCAAACTTCGGGGGTCTCCACTGCTCCCCTGGCTTTCACTCACAGCTTCACACACTGCCCTCTCAGGGGCACACTGCCTGGCCCCCCAGGCCGTCTGAAATTGAGCCGGAAGCCTTGTTAACCCCATAATTCTTGCATTCTGCATGTAACTAAAACTTGCGCCACATGGATAATGCCAAGGTCTGCTGCCAGCTGGAGCAGTAGCCAGGCTTCCCTCTCTCTTGGCTGTAGCAGTTGAGGCCTGGATCACTGACCCCTCTGAACCTGATTCTGAGGAACCAATTCTCTATGCCGCCTTCATTCTGGAACACGATGCTCTGCTACCTTCTCCTCAAAGCAAAGTCTTTCACCTTTGCAGGTTTGAGGCTGCACAGGATGGAATCTTGGTGCTTGCTGTGATGCCCCCAGGCCATCTTTTTTATTTTCCTGTTCCTTTTCAACAGTGGATCTCCTCAGCTCTATCTTCGCAGTCCACAGCCTTACTGGAGCTTTTTATCTGGCCAAACGCACAATGTTTTAAATCATCCTGCTGGGCTCTTTGCTCTTGATTTCTAACATGTACTTTTTTTCCCCTTGTCCTGGGGATAGAACTCAGGACCTTGAGCTTGCCAGGCAAGTGCTTATACCAGTGAGCTATAATCCCCAGCCCGACTTTTAATACAGATCTGGCTAAAAACCCTCAGCAATAGCCATACCACCACCTCAACTTTTAACTCACCTGAAATTTTTTCTGCCAGATTAATTAGTCCACTGCCCTTAATCTCAGTCCCAGGCAAAGTCTCTGGACATGAGCAAAATGCAGGCAAATTTTTTGCCAAATTGTAACATCAATCATCTGGAGTCCAACAGCCAATACAGTCTTTCTTCCCAGCAGAAACCTCCCGAGCCTGGTTTTTACCAGCAGGATTTTTATCAGCCTCTGGTCTTCTGAGTTCTGATCAGAATCTCCCATAGAGAAGAGCCAATGGAGTTCCAGTGCTCTTTTAGGTGACATCCCTGAATCTTTTCAAACTCTTCCCACAAGTCATTTCCAAAAGCTCTTGAACCACATGGTCAGGTGTATTCACAGCAATGACCCCACTCCTGGTACCAAATTCTGTCTTGGTTACTTTTTTTTTTATTGCTGAGACAAAATACTTGACACCCAAAATTAAGGAAGAAAAGGTTTATTTAGCTCAGAGTTTGTGGAGGATTCTGTCCACAATCAGCTGGCTCTAAGGCAGGGTGGCCTGGCACAGGGGCAGCACTTCAAGGTGGCGGAAGACAGCAAAAGCAGCAAGAACAAGAAGGAAGTGGGGCAACAATCCTCGTTTTCTTCGTTACCACCCCCCAGGGTGGGTGTAGCACTCACACAGTCTCCATGCCCTCATTTTGCACAGTGAGGATATTTTCAAAGGACCCTGGCTCTCTGCTGAGTCCCTTAGTTAACCTTCTAAACTTTTCAAATTGACACAATATATCAATCATTACAGGTTGTGACCAGGTTTAAGGACCAGACAAAACCTTTCTGCACTGTTACCGCTGGGGGTGGTCTGGGCCCGGGGCAGCTGAGGGACAGAATAGGAAGGATCAGCACAGGGTCTCACTATACAGCCCAGTCTGGTCTTATTTATTTATTTATTTATTTATTTATTTATTTATTTATTTATTTATTTTTGGTCTTTTTTAAGACAGGGTCTCCATATGCAGTTCGGACTGGCCTTGAGCTCACTTTGTAGCCCAGGCTGGTCTCAAATGTGCAACAATTCTCCCGCCTCAGCCTCCTGAGTGCTGGGATTACAGGCGTGCACCACCATGCCTTAGCTCCAGGCTGGTTTTGAACTCAAGATCTTTCTGCCTCAGCCTCCCCAAGAGTGCTGAGATTACAGACCTGAGCTACCCTGCCAGCCTAGGCAAAAGAGGCCTCTTTAACTTTCTCAGAGCCAAAGGCCGGGTTGAATCTATCCAAAGGTGGGAACTTCTGCGCCTAGGTGACAGATAAGGACACTGAGGCACACCCGTTGGCCTAGGAATAAACAGGCTGCATCCTAGAGGGATGTGCGAAGCCGGAGCCTAGCTTCTCACCTGTGGCGGCGGCTGAGGAAGAGCCCGGGTCTCCTCGGCTCCCCTGGGCCCCGCGTGGTCGCCCCCCCCAGCCCCCGGTGTCAACGCACCCCCTTCCCGCGTGCCCGGACGGAGGATCTGACCTGGGCTGGGAGCTCTGGGCGCGGGTCGGGTCGCAGCTGTTGCTCTTGAGCGGGTGGCGCGGTGCCCTCAGGCGGGACCGCGACCTCCCCGCTCGGGCTCCGCTCAGCTCCGCGGCTCCAGCAGCGCCGCCCGGGGCCGGCCGGGGCGGGGTCAGCTTGCCCCGCCTGCCGCGTCCCCGGCCTCTGCCTCCGCAGCTGGTGCCAGGGTGGGGACGGAGCCCCGGGCCTGCGCCTTGAGCTACAACCCCGCCCTTTTGATCTTTTTCCTTTCAGACAGGGTCTCCCTAAAGCGCTACAGGACCCAGTCGGCTCAAATTTGCGATCCTCCTGCCTCACCCTCCCACGGTGCTGGGGTGACCATCTGGCAGCTTCTCACATTTTAACCCAAGAAAACCAAGTCCCTCTTGGGATCTAACCCCTGCCCCATGTCTCCCTTTTCTCCTTTGGCCCATTTTCCTAAAATCCTCTCTAAACGGAATCACCAGGGAGGCTGAGGCAGGAGGATTGTCACTAGTCAGAGACCTGCTTGGGCTACCGAGTGAGACCCTGTCTCAAAATAAATTTTTAAAAACTTAATAAATAAATAAATAATTAGTAAGAAGCCCCCAGAGACCTCTCCCTCCTTCCCCGGTGAGAGGCCGCCTGAGCTGGCTTCTGCCTGGCTCTCTGAGGACCGCGAAACCTCCTCCGGGTGCTCTCTCGGTAAGGCAGTAGGAACGTCATCCATCTGTGCTGCCCGAGTCCCTCCCTGGCGTCCCGTGTCCACGGGGACACAACTGCCAGCATCACCCTCTGTTCCTAGTTGCCTGTGCTGTTAGTATTTATTTAGTTATTTATGTGGAGCTGGAGATTGAACTCAGGGCCTCACACTGAGCTACATCCCCGACCCTTTCCTTTATGTATTTATTTGTCTTTTTGAGACAGGGTCTCGCTGTGCAGTTCAGGCTGGCCTTGAGCTCATTTTGTAGCCCAGCCTGGTCTCAAACTCACAGCAATCTTCCTGCCTCAGCCTCCCAAGTGCTGGGATTATAGGCAGGCATCACCACACCCGGCTCCCAACCCTTTTAAAATGTATGTGTTTTTTTCATTCAGGGTCTCATCAAGTGGCTGAGTTGTCCGGGTGCAGCTTGAACTGGAAATCTTCCTGCCTCAGCCTCCCAGAGTGCCATGATGACATGCACGGGCCACCGTGCCTGGCTCCTTCTGCATCCTCATGTCCCAAGCTCCTGCGCTGCCGTCCAGTGTTGATCTGCTCACAGCCATGTTCCCTTTGGGGAGCTAGGGTTAGGGGACAGGGACATAGGAAGAGAGGACCCATTGGCATATGCTGTGTGGAAGGGCAGCTGGACCCTCTGCCTGGAAGGAGGACCCTTTCCTGCCCACGGCCCGCCCAGCCTTTTTCTCCCCAAGGACCAGTTTTTGATTTGTTTGGATTTTTTGAGACAGAGTCTCCTTATGTAGCTGAGACCGGCCTTGAACTTGCTAAATTGCCCAGGCTTGGGATCCTCCTGCCTCAGCCTCCCTGGTGCTGGGGTTATAGGTGTGCACTACCATAGCCAGGTAAGGACTGTTCTGACTAGAGAGGGACAGTGATAGCGAGCTCTGTGATAGTGTGCCTAGGTTTCGTGGGCCTCCATTTATATTTTTTTCTTTTTTTTTTTTTGAGGCAGGGTCTCCCTATATAGTCCAGGCTGGCCTTGAATTCCTGGTAATCCTCCTGCCTCAGCCTCCCGAGTGTTGGGATTACAGGCATGCGCTACCATACCTGGTTTATATTCTTTTTAAAAAATTGTATTTTAGTTCTTTTTTTGAGACAAGGTCTTGCTGTGTATCTCAGGCTGGCCTTGAACCCACTATTTGGCCCAGGCTGGCCTTTAACTCACAGTAATCCTCCTTCCTCAACCTCCTTGGTGCTGCGATTACAGGCATGCAGTGAATGTCCTTGGCCTGACCTGGCCATCTTCACCCAGGATGGACAGAGCTGGCGTAATTACAGCTCAGCTGACTGTTACTGTCAGAGTCTCTCGGGGCTCAGTGAGGAGAACACAGCCTCCCTGGCACCTGCAGCCAGGAGCCCCAGCCACGCTGCCCAGCTCACAGCTGTCCCGGGCCCATGCTGGAGGAGCCGCCGCCTTTGCCCACAGCAGATTTCAGATGTAGACAGCAGAGAAACTCCTGGCAATTTGCACAATTCAGAAATGACTTTCTGCCACATGTGGTAGCACACACCTGTGACTCCAGCACTGGGAAGGCTAAGGCAGGGAGGTCACAAGTTCAAAGCCAGCCTGGACTACAGATCTGACCTTGTCTCAAAAAGAAAAAGTGGAAACTTGTCCCATTTCTCAATGGATTCCTACAAAAACTGGTAACAAAGGGGGACATAACTCCGAGAGGAGACATTGCAGGGGGACCAGGCTGGGATGATAAGGAGCCACACATTCTCTGTCAGGAGGCCACACGGTGCCATCTGATGTCAGGGTCAAAGTGACCTCACCATATGAAGCTAGAAAACACAGCTGGCTGGACAGCTGCTTGCTTCACTGGGAACCTTGACCTTTCTTCCTGTGTGATCACACTATCGAGTTGACAGTAAATGTGAAAACTATTTGTGGGTGTGTTTGAGGCAGGGTCTTGCTGTATATTCCAGGCCAGCCTTGAGCTTCCAGTCCTCTACCTGCCTCAGCCTCCCTCTGACTGTGGAATCCCAGGTGTGTGCCACACCTGGCTAATGTGAAGGCTGTAAAAAAAAAAAAAAAATAGGTTAATAAGTTATCTCTAAATTTAATGAGAATAAAATTGGAGTTGAAGACAACATAGATTTCCAAGTGGCTACAGATATTTTTCTTTGAAAATAATTCTTTGTTGGCCAGGTGTGATGGTGCACGCCTGTAATCCCAGCACTCAGGAGGCTGAGGCAGGAGGATCATTGAGAGTTCGAGACCAGCCTGGGCTACAAAGTGAGCTCAAGTCCAGCGTGAACCGCATAGCCAGACTCTTGTCTCAAAAAAAAAAAATGGTAGAAAGAAGAAAGGAAAAAAATATATATATGAAGATAGCTGGGATAATTGTACTGCTGATATCTATTGGTTTATTTAAAGGAACAGTTAATGCTTAATTTTTTTTTTACCAATTTTGCATGCTTATATCTGATAATCTGAACAACTAATTTAAAGACAATAATATGCAATATAACAACTATTGGTGAATTCCTACCATCTTGTTTAGTGAAGCTGTGTATCGTTGCAATTTTCTTTTTAATTATTTTTTATTCTTTTTAATGGTTGATCAGTCTTGCACCTGGTAATCCGGGCAACTTCGTTGAAGATAACAATATGTACTATAACAACTGTTGTTACTCCTATCATTTTATTTTGAAACCCCGCATCATTTTTAGTTTTTGCTCTGTTTTGTTTTTGTCTGTGTTGTTGTTTTGTTATTTTTTTATTCTCTTTAAAATAAAAAGCAATGGTAAAATCTAATTAAAAAAAAAAGAAGCAATAGTAGCTGGCGTGGCAGCACAGGATCATACTCCTAGCTCTCTGGGGAGCTGAGGCAGGAGGATCACAAGTCCTAGGCTGGCCTGGGGAATTTAGCATTTTATTGTATTGAAAGCCTGTCTCAAAATGAAAAACAGAAAAAGGGCCGGGGTGCAGCTCAGTGCGAAGGCCCAGGGTTCAATCTCCAGCACCAGCAAAAGAGAGGAAGGAGAAGAAGCGGAAAGGGCCGGGATGAGCTCAGCCGCACAGCACCTGCCCGGCAAGCACAAGGTCCTGCGTTTGATTGGGGTTTCCGGTAAGCAAAGAAAAGAGAGGAAGAAGGAGAGGAGTGGGGGGAAACTGTTGAAACCACAGAGAAGGCGAAAGTCCCCCTCTGACACTGGAACTCTGGTCCTCCTGCCTCCCTCCCAAAGAAAAAGGCTGGGAAAGCAAAAGCCCAGCACAAACCTCCTCTGCCCACCGCACCCCTCTGTGATTTCAGCAGTTCCCCTCCTCCTCCTCCTGTCCTTCTTCCTCTCTCTTCTTTGCTTACCGGAAACCCCAATCAAACGCAGGACCTTGTGCTTGCCGGGCAGGTGCTGTCCGCAGCTGCTGTCCCTCCTGTCTCTGTCCCCAGCCCCGAGACCTGGCCCGGGAAGGCGAACTGTGTTGGCCGAGTCTGCCTGTACAAGGGCACCGAGGTCAGCTGGGTTCACATCAAGCCACTGGCTGCCGACTATAAATTCATCACTTTAAAGATATAGCCAGAAGCTGGGTGTGGTGGCGCACGCCTGTAATCCCAACACTTGGGAAGCTGAGGCAGGAGAATTGTCATGAGTTTGAGACCAGCCTGGGCTACAAGGTGAGCTCAAGGCCAGCCTGAACTGCATAGCGAGACCCTGTCTCAAAAAATAAAATAAAGTAAAATAAAATACTTTAAAAACTACAGTTTCACTTTTTAAAGCTAAATAACCAAAGTATTAAATCACTTTGTGGGGGCCGGGGATATAGCTCAGTGGCACAAGCTGCTGCCTGGCAAGTGTAAGGTCCTGAGTTCAATTCCCAGTACCAAAAAAAAAAGGATAAAAGTAAAGAGGAACAGAAAATAAGTCTGGCTGTGGTATCAAATGCCTGTAATCCCAGTATCGGGAGGCTGAGGCAGGAGGATCCCTGCAGGTTCAAGGTCAACGTGGACTACATAGCATGACCCTGTCTCAAGAAAACCAAAACAAAGGAAGAAAAAGAGAGAGAGAGATGCTGCAGACATAGCTCAGCAGTGCAGCGGCTGCCTGGCAAGTGCAAGGTCCTGAGTTCGATTCCCAATACCAAAAGAAGAAGTTACCAGTGGATTCACGACTGACGGCTCTAAGACCAATATTTACCTGCACACGTTTCAGTATCTTTGCTGTTAAGGCCCCAACTTCACTGAGCGGAACAAGCACAAGAAAATGCAACAGCACCGGCATCAGAGGGAGACATCCATACTTTACGAAATTACTGTAACAGGCACTTTTCACAAATCCGATGACCAAACAGCAGGATTTTCCACCACCAAAGGAAAAAGTTTTGCTAAAGAAAAATCATGCTACATTTGGGACATTTTTATTTTTATAAAAAAGAATCTGATGTTCAAAGGCCCCTCTTAAGGCCTCAGCCGAGCAGCTATTTCTAAATTCCCAGTCCTTGAATTTTTGGCTTAATTTTTTTTTGGGGGGGGGTGGAGGGACAGGGTCTCAATATGCAGTTCAGGCTGCCCTTCAACTCACTTATGTAGCCCACACTGACCTCAAACTCATAGTGATCCTCCTGCCTCAGCCTCCCAAGTGCAGGGATGGACCTGCGCCACCATACGGGGCAGTTTATGGTATCTTGAGCCATAAAGTGATTTTTTTGGGGGTACTGGGAATCAAACTCAGGACATTGCTCTTGCCGGGCAGGTGCTTGTGCCCCCAGACTCTATCCCTGGTCCTACTTTTATCTTCGCCACTCATTCCTCTGTCACAGCCTGGTATCTGGGCCTGGCTGTCTTCCCTTTCCTGGCTTCTTATTCACTTGGGTAACTATGTTAGCACTTCCTCAAAAGTTAAGTCTTCAAAAAAAAAAAAAGTTAAGTCTTCAATAAATAACACTCAGTAGTATTTCTGGTCAGTGTTTCTTTAAACTCTGTCATGAACTTCAGATCCTCGCTGTGACAACGTTCTTTCAGGATGCTATTCGGAAACATTATCTTCAAAAAGAATCATTTCTCAAGGGTTTTTGTCATGAAAACGTTGTACTTAAGAGGCTGATGAACGCCTAACTAAAGAAATGTGTGACTCAGCAAAGGGTGCTTCTACTCTTGTCAATGCCGACTGACCATGACGAATATTGGATTCTAGGCCAGGCAGGGTGGTGCACGCCTGTAATCTCAGCGCTCAGGAGGCTGAGACAAGATCGCTTGGAGTTTGAGGCTGGCCTGCACTACCTGGCAAGACTCTGTTTCAAAAAACAAAAAACGAAAACCAAACAAATTTTACATTCTGCGAGAACACTGTCAAAACGGTGGTATTTGGCATTTGGTATGGGACATTTGTTTATGCACATAATGGTTAGCTTAAGAAGTTAAATTTTTGCTTCTTTGAGATTGAATTAAAATTTATATGACACATTAAATTTGAAAACTTTAAAATGTAAATGATATAGTTAAGTATTCACTGATGTATCTATTATTTTTATCATAAAATGTGTATTTATTAAGACTCAAACTGCTGGACATAGTGGTAGATGCCTATAATCCCAGTACTCAGCACTCAGGAGGCTGAGGCAGGAGGATCTCCATGAGGTCAAGGCCAGCATGGGCTACATAGCAAGACCTTGCCTCAAATAAACAAATAAATAGGAAGGAAGGGAGCACAAACACTGGCAAACGTGTGCAAGAGGAACGCAGTGTCAGCTGAGCTACCTGGGTGCTGTGGGATGCTGCCAAACGTTAAGGTTTTGGTGAACTTTGACCTCTTTGACCTTAGTCAAATCTCACAGATAAGGCCAAGCAGGTAACTATGGAAGAATAGAAATGTAGTGCACCTGTTCCTCTTAACCCTCGGGTGGGGTTCCAGCGCTGGCACTCAAGGCCCTGGGGAAAAGCTGGCACCTGGCACAGAACTGGGATCTGTGCTCCGGACATCACAGCCAGCCTTCCTCCCCATCACCCTCTCCCTTTTCCCTTCCTGTTCCTGGGGTGTCTGGGTGCCAGGCTGAACTCCGATCTTCTTGTTGGGGCCGGATGTTCCACTGAGTCGCTCTCAGCCTCTTCTGGGTACTTTGCTCAGTCGTCTCTGGAGGACTGTGCTGCCCAATGCGATGGAAATGCTGGGAAGGGGCAAGACTTGGCACTGCTGGGGGGACAAGGGCAGCGGGGGTCGCCCACACCCACGCTCAGATGCATGCACTTTGTTTGGAAATAGCTTTCATCTCCCAGCAGTTGACTGCTGTGCGAGGGGTGGGGACTATGCCCCGCTTCCAAGCACCCGGATTTCAGGGGTGGGGCTGGATCCCAGGCTGCAGAAAGGGTGTGGGACAGCCAGGGACAGCGGGGACCGCGGGGCAGGCACGGAGTGTGGCGCCTGCTGTGGGGGTGCTGGTTCTGCGATGGGCCAGGGCCAACCCAGAGCCCCGCACCACCTGCCCCGTGGGCCTTGTCGCCCTAGCCAGTACCCAGAGCACTTCCAGGCAGCGACAACAGGTCCCCAGGAAGTGGTGCAGCCTAGCAAGAGATGCTGGCAAGGGGCAGAGGGAGTCGGGCAGGCAGGGGCTGTGGCTGGGGACCCCGTGGGACAGGGAGTGACAGCAGCCAGGCTGCACCTCCCTCAGAGAGGCAGAATGAGTGCTTGGCCTCGGTGACTCGGGTCACTCAGACCTCAGCTTCCTCCTGCTTAGAGCAAGAAGAGCAGTGTTCTGCGGTGACAGGCAGGTCCCCAGACCGCCTCCCTCTAATCAGATTATCCGGGCAACTGGTTCTGGCCCTGCAGGGTGCGGATGGGTCTCCATGACGCATGCTCGGCCCTCCCGGCCAATATGGTGATTTTCTAAGCAGGACAAGCATCAAAGCTGCAGCCCCTGCTCTTTCCCAGGTGCCCATTGGTTCCTGAGGGCTCTGTCCCTGCCCTGTGAGCCACCTGCCCAGGAGGCCCAGCAGTGCCTCTGCTCCAGCCACCCGCATGTGGGTCTGTGCCTGCCACCCAGAGCTGTGAGCGGCCCTCTGGTTGCAGAGGTGCTCCAAAGCCAGGTGTGGTGGTTCGCACCTGTGAGCCCAGCGCTTGGGGAGGCCGAGGCAGGAGGATCCAAAGTTCAAGCCCAGCCTGGACAATTTAGCAAGACCCTGTTTGAATATAAAAAATAAAACAAGGGCTGGGGATGTAGCTCAGGTCAACCCCCAGTACCACAAACATAAGTAATAAAGGTGCAACAAAAGAAAATGTAGTGTTTAAAACAGTGCCTGGCAGAGGCAGACCTCGCGTGTGCTACCTCTAAGCCTGCAACTCCAGGAGATCCTCCTGCCTCAGCCCCTAGAGTGCTGAGATTACAGGCCTGGGCTACCATGCCCCAGGGTATGATGCGGTGTGGGGGAGGGCGCACCCAGCGCTCAGCGGCTCAGCTGCTGTACCGCTGCGCTCCTCACTTGAGCTCTTGTGAAAAAGCCTGAGTGGGGTACCAGGCTGTAAAATGCATTCACCTAAGCAAAACTCACCCGGTTTGAATATGCTTTGCTCCTCTGAAAACACATGGAAATCAAGGTCAAGCTGGGAATCTTGGTCCCCTCGGGAGCAGGAGGTGAGCAGGCTGGGTGAGGTCAGCAGGGTGGGGGCGAGAGGGCCCCAGGTGGCTTTGTAAGGGGGGATGGGTGGGACAGACACATGTCTGCCCTGGTCTCCAGCCGGGCGCCGCCAGGTGACGCAGTAGCGTTCTGCCAGGGTGAAGCCCGGCGCCAGATGCCACCCCTCAAACTTGCACTTCCAAACTGTGAGCCAAAATAAACATGTTTTTCTTTCATTACCTAGTCTGGTATTGTGTTACCAGCAACGGAAAAGGCGCAGTGCGATGTGGATCGGAAAGGTCAAGTTGGCAAACCATGTTGAGTCAGAGAAATAGCTTTTACTGGAATTAGGAGTATCAGGAAGGAAAAGGGTCCATCCTTAGTTGGTTTTATATATATATATATATTTTTTTAATTTAATTTTTTTTTTTGATACCAGGCCTCACTAAATATCCCAGGCTGACCTTGAACACACAATATTGCCCAGGTTGGCCTCAAACTAGTGACAATCCTCCTGCCTCAGCCTCCTCAGTGCTGGGATTACAGGGTGCACAATCTCCCCCAGTTTCGTCTCCATCTCTTAGAAGGGCTTAGGTCATGCTGCACTAGGGCCCTGGCAGGGTTGATATACTGTGTCAACCTGAGGAGTCTAGAGGTTTGGCTACGTGACTCCGCAGTTCTGTATGCTGGGGTGAAAAGGACACGCCCTTCCTGCTCTGGGATGTTGTTCATGGTGTCAATGTGAGACGTTTAGAAGGTTAACTAAGTGACTGAGCAGGAGCCAGGGTCCTCACTTTGTATTCATCCTGAGCTTGTGCGAGAGGGTGCAGCGGTGGTGTGAGTGCTACGTGCCCCTGGGTGGCGGAGGCCTGCTTACAATGCAAGGGAGGGAAAGAGGCTTGTCCCTCCATGTTTTGCTTTTGCTGTCTTTCGCAGCCATAAGCTGCCCTCTGCCATGGGCCACCCCGCCTTGGAGCCAGCCGAGTGTGGACTGAAACCTCCATAGACTGTCAGCTAAATAAACCTTTCCTCCCTTACTTCTGGTGTCAGGTATTTTGTCTCAGCAACAAGAGAAAAGTAACCAAGACAGGCCTGTACACATGACCCAGTTTACCTTGGTCACCTCTTTAACTCCAAGAGTCGAATTCCAAGGCAACTAGAATTAGGATTTCCACCTATGAACATGGGGGACACTATGCAAATCATAAGTAGGTTTCCCAAACCGGGTCCATTGGTGCATGTCTGTCATCCCAGTGCTGAGGAGGCTGAGGCAGGAGGATTGCCATACGTTCAAGACCAGCCTAGACCACATAGTGAGGGCCTGTCTCAAAAAACCAAAAAAGTTAATCATTTTATGTTGAAAGGATATTTTTTTCTGTTTCTGTGGATTTACCCAAGGTTTTAAGTCTGCATTCCCAAGAGCTCAGCATCCAATCACCCCCACACTGAGATCAGGAGACAGAAGGGGAGATAGGCAGGTTGGGCCCAAATAAACTCACGAAATACACAGAGATACAAAGATCCGGCTCGAGAAATCGGAGCAGGAAGGACGAAGGGTGGGCCCTGAGGAAACAGAACAGTCCCGCAAGGCTGGCGTGCGAAGCCCGAAGACCCTGGCTGGGGATGTCTAGTGGAATGCACACACCTGGGGACCACCGCCTGCCTGTCCTGTCCCCTCCGACAGGACCCAGAGGGAGGGAGCGGGTCACAGGGGCACTGGCAGAGGAGTTCAGGGTTATGTTTGCAGCACAGGGAGTGCCACGCAAAGGTTCACTCTGGGGAGGCCACACTGTCCGAAATGTGAGCTCCTGGCCACTCCTGGCAGTGTCTTCTGTGGCCTTTGCTGCAGCCAGGGATACGTGGACCCCGTAAAACCAGCAGGGTCCTCACAGAAGAATCCATTGCCCCTTCCTGTCCCCCAGCCCAGGACCTCTGCTGGCCTGAGAGCAGAGCCCCCGCTCTGCCCGCGCTTGTTGGAGATGCCAGTGCTCTCTGTGGGGCACAGGGCTCCTCGCCCTGTCCGAAGCACTCTGGGTATGCATAGGAGCTCTGGGGGTGCAGGTGTCTCAGGACACCAGGACACCAGATGGAGCACACACGCTGCACTGGTTACCCCAGAGGGGCAAACGGTAAGAACGTCACCCACAGAGGGATCCAGGGAGGCCCTTCTCAGTCATACACTGCACGTTGTGACACTTAGGTGACAGACGGATTTATTCCTTTCCCTATCAATGAGAACTCCCTACAGGACCTTTTGTAAACAAGGGACAATCCAGACCCACCTTGGAGAAAGTGTCCTTGGGTATGACTGGGGGTAGTCCACGGATGCTGGGCTCAGCAATTGGGAGGCTGAGGCAGGAGGAGTTCGAGGTCAGCCAAGGCTGCATAGTGAGACCTTGTCTCAAGAAAAAGAAAGGAAGGAAGGAGGGAAGGAAGGAGGGAAGCCATTGTGGTTTCTGCCTTCACTCTGATGTAGTGAGAAGGCGTAAGCCCCCTCAGAGTGCTAGAGCAGGCATGGTGGTCGGTGCGTGTAACCCCAGCACGCGGGAGGCTGCGGCAGGAGGACTGCAATTTCAAACCACCCTGGCTGGGCAGCTGGCAACTACCCTGTCTCAAAATAAAAAAAATAAAAAAGCTAGGGATGTAGCTCAGGCACAGGCCCTGGGTTCAGTCCCGATTCCCAGTACAGAAAGAAAAAGGAAGGGAGGGAGGGGGAGAGGGGCTGGGGATGTAGCTCAATGGCAAAAGCGCCTGCCTGGCAGGTGCAAGGTCCTGATTTCAATCCTTGGTACAGCAAAAAAAAAAAGAGAGAGAGAAAGGAAAGAAAGAAAAAGAAAACAAAAAAACAGGAACATAAGACAAGCGTGTGGCAGGGTGAAGCCTGGCTTTGGTCCCCAGAGTCCCAGGTTCTGATCCAGACTTCACCTCCACAGCCCCAGCGCCCCCGCCAGCACCTGCTGACCTGGGGGCCCCTCTGCGGGGGTCAGGGCACAGAGCCTTGGGCTCTGAATGTTTCCTTCTTTCCCAGAAACAGTCACTGAGATCGAATCTGAGCTCCCTGCTGCGCCCCCAGCATCCTGCGCTTGGCTAGGAGAGGCCGCTGTGCCCCAAACACAGAGCTCCAGCTTCTCGGTGGCTTTGAGCGCAGACCCCGCCCTGCGCTCCGTTCCTGGTCCTGCAGGGAAGGAGAGCAGGGGTGCGCGCGCGCCGGTCCGGCCCTGGGCAGGGCCCGGGAAACCACCGGCTCTTGTTTCAGGCGTGGCTGTGTCACACCCTGAACATGAGCACCCCACGGCGCGCCTGACCTGCTCCCCCAAGTGGCCCGGAGCCAGGGTGGCTCCCTGGGGTTCGGGAGGGGGGCGGGAAGGGGTGGGTGGCCAAGACGACCCTGGGGTCGGTCCAGGGCCTTCGCGTGGCTGTGGGCAGCGCTGCCGCAGAGGTGGCGGCCTCAGTGTCCGCACGGCGTCCTCTGAACCCTGCGCCGCCCCGACGCTGCCCACGGCCGGACCGGCCTCACGCGCCAGTGCATGGTGGACCCTCCCCGATCTCCAGAGTGTCCGTGGCCACGCACGAGGCACCCAGGGGAGACAGTGCAGGGTGGCCGCTGCAGCGAGGGTCCGGATGCAGGAGGCCGGGCAGGCCTCCCCTCGCGTCGGCCACGCTCCAGCTGCCCTCACGGAGCGGCCGAGTTCTCGCGCAGAGGGGCCCCGCGGCCCTGGGATCGACTTATCGCGAGAACTCCAGCCATCTGCTACGGTTTGCAGTTGTCTAAACCAAGTCTTTGCTCAGGACAGAAAGGGCCTAGCAAGCACCTCTGGACGGAGACCCAGAAGCTGGTCACTAGAGGACTTGCAGAGAGGGGCTGAGAGGGGCTAAGGACAGTGTCTCACGGTGTGTCGCCTTCTGGACCATGCGGGCGGAACTGTGACCCCTGCCCAGCCGCCCTGGGACGCTGGAGCCCCACTGTGATGCAGATGGGCCGGGCCGGGTCGGTGAGGATAAGCGAGGTCAGCAGTGGGCGCCAACCCAATGGGCTCAGCGTGCACTAGCCGGGGTTCCCTGCCGGCACCAAAAGGCACAGTTCAGAGAGGGAGAGGTGGACAGGGACAGTGTCCGCCGGCAGGGGAGGAGAGGCCTCACCAGAGAGCTACCCAACCGCCCAACCCTGGACTGCAGCCTCCAGAGCTGCGGAGATGAACATGGGCCATCACAGCCCTGACCCGCTCGCCAGCCTCCCAGCGCCTGCGGACAGCCGCCCGTTCCTGGTGCGCGCAGGCCGGGGCAGACACGCAAACGCGCCGGATTCAGATGCGGTCGCTGCTGCACCAGGGGCCCTGGTTTACAACTTATTTACAGGTTTTTGAAAAAAAGAAACGCAGGTAACAAAGTCTGCTGCAACTGTTTATTATATTTGAAGTTTACAAATTTGAGCTGTTAAGAAAGAGTCACAAAATATTCATTTCTAATCACATTTTGGTTCATCAAATTTTCAAATATATTTTACTGTGTTGAACAATGTATTCTAGTGCTGTCTAAAACACAGCCAAATTGTTTGTCTTTATTGATTTGTACATTTCTGTAACTGTTTGAAAATCAAGATTAAGATAAAAAAAAGTAAAGCCACCCAATCATAATTCTCTTGCATTCTGAACTGTTTTCTGCAGCTGCTCCCTTCCCCTTACTCGGTCTTCATTCCGAGCTGACTCATTGTACACCTAGGGGGTCTTCAGCTTGCATTTCTCATAAATTCACACAGCGATGCCCTGGCAATGTGGAAGGCTCAGTCCGTTAAAAGCACTCACTGGGAAATATTTTTAACTTTATAGAGCATACAAAATAATTTACAAAGAGAGAGATGACTTTAAACATTATTTTGCAATCACTTTGATGCCTAGAAATCTGACAAAGCCATTTTTGGTCCACTGTTCTTATCCCTGGCCCCCCTTCTTCAGGCCAATGCGGGATCCACTGACCCTGGGGCCCCTGCACCCCACACGAGCTGCCAGTCTGGAAGTGGGGGCAGTGGGTGTGGGAACTAAAGACCAGGAATAAAGCAAGGGTGTGCGGGTCACAGCAAGAAGGCGGGGGCACAGGAACTGACACCAACCGGAAATCACAACAAAACTTCTACTACAGCTCAGAGGAGCACTAGGGCAGAGGCGTGGGTCTACCGTTGTGGAAAGGCAGCCAAGAAGTGCTCAATGGTCTGGGCCTCACGGCGCTGAGGTCACCAGGCCGCAGGGAGATGAGCTTCTTAGGAAGTGGTTTAAGAACCATATCGATCCTAGAGAGACAGGCAAGATCCAAGTTCACCAGGGACGCTGGTGCCAGCCCCGACCTGATGAGCCCAATGTCCAGTGTCCCCCAAGCTGCTGTGCCAAGGCTCCCGGGGCCATCACAGCTCACTAGTGTGGAACTGATAACCCAGTTCCCTGATGCCAAGCTCACCTCCTGGCTCCACAAACCCACCAGGTTCATGTCTTGCCTGGGTCAGACTGTGTAGGGACACTGGCTGAGGAACGTGGGAAGGGACAGAACCTAACGCTGACAGCTGCCAAGGCTGCAGAGGTCAGCTTTTGTGCCTCCACTTCCTCATCTGCCACCACAGGGCAGGAGATGGGTCACTGTGGGAAGGGTCACAAGGCAGGGCTGCCATGGCACAGTGGGCCACAGCATCGGGAGGAAGCTAGTAGAGATGGCACAGCTCACTCTCCTCGGGGCTCCTTACCCTCTGCTCTGGTTTGGGTCAAAGAGTCTCCCAGGGCTCCTGTGCCAAGGTAGGTTTGTTTTGTTTTTGTTTTTGTTTTTTGCAGTACCAGGGATCGAACTCAGGACCTTGTGCTTGCCAGGAAGGCACTTATTCCACTGAGCTACATCCCCAGTCCCAGGCTTTGGATAGAATCTGGATTGTGGGTGCCGACTGCATGAATGGATGAGCCCACTGGTGAGTTCAGAGCCAAATGGGCTGTGAGGTGGAGGAAGTGGGTCTCTGGGGCACAGCCAGGTGGTAACTTTGTCCCCAGTGTCCCCTCGTTCCTGGCTGCCCCCCCCCCCCATGACGCTCTCCTGGCCACAGTCCTGCAGCAGTGGAGCAGCTGACCACGGACTGAACCCTGGCAAGCCAAGAGCCAGCATGACTCTCTCCCGTGGAGGGGGGTTATGAGTGTTTGTCACTGTGTCCGCACCATGGCCACTGCAGCACCTGCTCAGGGACCTGGAGCCTGCTTGGAGGTGCAGAGGCAACATGGGTTGGGCCAGCTCTCAGAGGTGAGTTTTAGGTTAATGGGAGTCTTCTAAACCAGGTGCCAACAAGAAGGTTCAAGAAATAAGCTCTCCTGCTACCTGAGGGGGCCTCACTGCAACACACAGGAGGCTCCATCGGCCCTTACTTAGAAGACAAGCACGATCGCAACAGCCAGTGTGGGAACTTCCACTCAGCACAATGTGCTTTCTGGAGAATCAGGCTTCCTTTCTTTCTTTTTTTGGTAGTGAGGATTGAGGCCAAGGTCTTCATGCTAAGCCACATTGCCTACCTTTTTTCTATTTTTTATTTATTTAGGGTCTTACTGTAGCTAAATTGCTCAGGCTGTCCTTGAACTTGTGATCTTCCTGCCTCAGCCTCCTAGAGTGTAGGGATTATAGGCTTGTGCCACCATACAGAGCTTTGCTTTTTTCTTTTTTGGTTTTTGAAACAGGTTCTTGCTATATCATCCAGGCTGACTTGGAATGCATGATCCTCTTGCCTCTGCCTTCCCACTTTGTAGAATTTTTAATTACATAGAAATGCATAGGACATCATGGAGAAAATTAGGATACAGAACTATGCAGACAATGTAACCCCCCACTCCCACGCTTTTTTTTTGGTTTTTTTGAGACAGGGTCTCACTATGTAGCCCAGGCTGGCCTCGAACTCCCAGCTATCCTCTTGCCTCAGCCTCCCAAGTGCCAAGATTACAGGCGTGCACCACCATGCTTGGCTCCCCTTTCAATTTTAGAAAGTTATGCCTAGAAATCTAGAACTAAGAGGAAATATACCAAAATATTAACAGAAGTTTTCCCTGAGCAAGGGGATTGTAGATCATTGTTTCTTCTTACTCATTCTCTGTTCCAATCTGGGAAAAATTAGATAATTATCATGACAGTTCCTGTAATCATCCTCCTAGTCATAAATTAGAAAACATTACACAAATATGAAATGGTAATTTCTGGTCCTGGTGTCCTGGTTACACTGCAGCAAACACACCAGCCAATTACACGCAATCTAATTGTACAGTGAGGGGCTGGCCCTAGCACAGCACACACGCTCGGCCACGGCACTGACCTGGATGGAGGTCACTACGCCGTTGGCAAAGACGGAGAGCTTCCCGGCCACCGACCGCACGCCCTGCTTGAACTGTGCCATGTCAGGAGCACTGGGCAGCACACTGGACAGGGTGTAGCCACCTGCACACAGAGCGTAGCTGCTCGGCTCTGTCCGCATCCACAGCAACCCCTTCCTCCCAAGGGGCCCCACGCCAACCCCACTAGGAGGGGGAGGCAGGGCCACACCGAGGGGGGACGGCGCCGCAGCTGCTGGGCCCAGCCTGGGCCTCTCAGGTGCTGGGAAGGGGCTGCTGGGCCTGGGACTGTTCATGGGCTCCCATCTGTGCATTCAGCCATTCATCCATTCATTCAACAAACACTTACTGAAGGTGTCCTTTCCCAGTGCCTTTGGGTGCCAGGGTAGATAAAAGAGAACGGACAGGTCCCACCAGGAAAGAACTCTGGGTTCAGTGGGGAACTGGTCACACAGTGGGAGTGGCATACAGAGGGGCCTAGTGAGGGCCTCGGGTGTGGGAAGCACACGGCCCAGTGAACAAGGGCAGGTTGTCCGAGTCATGAGGCTCAGGAGACCTAGGGGGCTGCAGCCTCTTGGGCTCCAGGCAAGCGGCTGAGGCACAGGCAGCAAGTGGAAGAAACGGGGCCAGAGTGGGGGGCAGCAGGCTGCACGCAGCGGCCACAGTGCAGGTGCAGGGCCACAGGGTGAGAGACGCAGAAGCAAGGGCCTGGGGAGCTGCGGAAAGGGCTCCCATGTGGTATCAGACCCCGGGGCCCCTGATGTGGAGACAAATGAGGGGAAAGAGGGTTTCCGAGGAGAAGAGAGCAACGGCTTCGGGAGGGATGGAATGTACTCTGGCGGCCACGGCTCGGAGGCAGCTGGTGGCCAGTGACGTGTGCACCCTAGCAAGGCGCACAGGACGAGTCCTAGCTAGGAGTGTGGCAACCTGCAGCGTGACCCGGCCCGAGCCCCGAGTGCAGGAAGGCGCTCACCTGCCGGCTGCTTCCGCTGCTCCTCGAACAGGTCTGCAGAGCTGATGGCCGAGCTGGCCGAGAGCCGCTCCAGGCGGGCCCTGGCCTCGTACTGAGGAGACAGGACAGGGGTATCAGGCTCTCCTCTCCATGGCTCTTCTGCAGAATAGTGACCCTGGACCCTAGGCTTGTCTCCCCCATAACAGTGTCACTGCTGGGCCCTGGGGACTTTGTGGGGCTTACTTTCTGGATGGGAGGCAGGTCACTGGCGGTCCCAGAGCAACAAATGACATCATAGCCATCATGGTCATTGAGGGGCAGCCAGAGTGAGGGGCAGCCTGATCTCTCCTGTGCGGCTCTCAGCCCACAGCCCCGGATGCTTGCTCCCTGTGCCCGTCACCCGCCTGAAAGTAGCCAGACGCCAGCAGCTGTTCTCTGCACCTGCACGTGTGGGGCTGCGAGGCCAGAACCCGGGGCCCCACACAAGCTAGGCAGGTGTGCGAGCTGCAGCCCAGCCCTACCACCAATTACTGACTGGCTGGCTGGCTGTCATACTAGGGAGTGAACCTGGGGCCTCTGACCTGAGCTACAACCCCAGCGCTTTGCTTACAAGCCTCCTACTGGGGTTTAAGCATGCACCCCCACACCTGGGCTGCACCCCCACACCTGGGCTATACCTGGGCCCAGTTTTAAAACAAAATAGGTTTTAGAGGCTGGAGGAACAGCCAAGGGGCCACTGTGCTTTTGATGGTGTTGTTGCAAAATAAAATTAGCACACTAAGGAAAAAGTTTTCCAGGAGGCCAAGAAGCTGAGTACTAGCAGGGGCCAGCAGAGCGCATGGGTGACGAGTCCCCTGTGTCCTCATGAGTGTCCCAGTTGCCCCAGAGCAGCGCACAGAGCTCATTGATGGCGAGGAAGGGGCAGCAACCTGAGTCGCGTGCTCTACCTCCCAGAAACACCTGTGTTCACTTGACCCTGGTCAACAGCTGTCAGACAGCCCCGGAAATGTACTCCAGAGCCCTGTCCACGGGCTACTCCACGGCCAAGGGCTCTGGGCTCTTATGTCGGCTTGGGTGCGCCTGCTGAAGTACGTGTCTGAGGAAGGCTTGCACCCCGAGGGCCCACACTCTGGGCTCTTACATCGGCTTGGGCGTGCCTGCCGAAGTACGTGTCTGAGGAAATGGCCTTGACGTTGCCAAACTTCTTCTGGGCCTCGTCGGTGCTCTCTGTGGGCGCATAGTCCGGCTTGCGGCGAGCCGTGGGCCTGCAATGGAGGGGCCGAGCAGGTCACACCGACCCGGGAACCGCGAGGCGCGTGCATTTCCCGCTCACCGCGCATCCATCACATTTAGTGTTTAAAAGGCCAGAGGTGGTAATTTTGTCAAAAGATCTCTGCTCACTTGAAAAAGCCTGACCGGTCCAGGAAGCGGAGCGCAACCTCCCAAGGCACCGATGCAGAGGGATGTGCGTGTGCACGTGGGGGTCTCTGCTGTCACTTCACAGCTGTGCAAGTGCCCCGCGCAGAGCCGCCCCGTGCAAATGCCCTGCTTGTGGTACGGGAGGCACCCTCTGCACTCTGCGCTCATCGGTGCCCAGCAGCAGGATGGGGCAGATTCAGGTTCCAGGCTGTGCCCCACACACATGACCCCTACACTCTCCTTCCTGCACCACCACTGACACTCAAGTCTGCACCAGGGGCGTGGGACCATAGGACGGAGGCCCGGGCAGATGTGCTGCCAAGAGCCATGGAGGAGGCCGACTGGGACGGGCAGGGAGTGGTGACCATATTCCTGAGACATCCTGATGGGGGCCAGGAAGCAGAGCCTCGGTGGGCAGGGCTGGCCACACCCGGCAGAGGCCATGCAACAGCTGCCTCCTGCTCTTGGTGCTCCTTACGTGGCAGCGTGTGCAGTCAAAAGCTGTGGAACTTTAAGCTGGAGTGCTGGTGCTCCATGTAATCCCAGCACTCTGGGAGGCTGAGGCAGGAGAAGCACAAGTTTGAGCCTTGCATGGAAAACTTGGGAGAGTTAGCAAGACTGTCTCAAAATAAAAAAGGATGGAAGTGCATGTTATTTGATAAAACAATAATCTAATATTTTAAAAAAATTTGAAGCAGTCTCACTATGTAGTTCTGGTTGGCCTTGAATTCATTGGATTTGAATTTATGGCCATCCTCCTGCCTCAGCCTGAGGCGTGTTGGGATTAGAGGTTGCCCTACCATGACCAGGTAAAAAATTTATTATAGGATAAGACATACAGCTATCAACTCTCCCACAAAATCCTCTGCAGAACTGCTTCAGGAAGGGGCAACAGTAGGATAAGGGTGTGTGGCAGGCCCAGTGGAGGGACCAATGGTGTCTGGAGGGGTTAATGGTAGTGTCTTCTACTGCAGTAATCTTACATTGTTTGTTTGTTGGGGGCGATTTGGGACAGGGTCTTGCTATGTATCTCAGGCTGGCCTTGAATTTTTGGCAATTCTCTTGCCTTAGCCTCTTAGGGGCTAGGATTAGAGGTGTGCGGCACAACACCCAGCTACTACAGTAATGTTTTAAAAAAATTAAACATTCACTGTAGTTTCTTCCTTCCTCCCTCCCTTCTTCCCTTGTCTTTATGAGACACGGTTGCTGTACAGTTCAGGCTGGCCTTGAACTCCCCTGCCTCAGCCTCCCAAGTGCTCAGGTTACTAGTGTGTGCCACTGCACCTGGCCCATTCATGTAGTTTTCTATCACACCCGACAAAGTATTGCCCAAAACAAAACCAAAACACAAACCCTTAGAGAATCTTCACCTCCACAAGACGACACACCCAGGCAGTGGGAGGAGGCCACATTCCTGGTCCAGGCTCCCAACCTGTGGCTCAGAACTCCAGGGAAAAGACTCCCACGTGTGGTGAGAGGAGCCAGGTGACACTGCTGTGCCCCCATGCAGTCCCTGCCTGGTGTGACAAGGGGACCCCAAAACAGCTGCCTCAAGCTCCCAGTCATGTGGGCTCCCCACGCACTGCACACCTGTCAGAGGCGCCCGAGGTCCTGCCCGCTGCCTCAGCATCTCTGCCACCACCCTCTCTCCAGTGAGAATCGGAGCCGTCGTCCCAGTCAGCGAAGGGGCTGCTTCGCAGTTCCACGGGGTCGTCAGAGTACCTGCGGGGACAGAGGGTCAGTGACGGGGTCCTCACGCTGCACTCTCCTGCTGGGGGCCACAGCCTTTTGAGCGACCGGGTTGAGCCCACCGTAGCCTGCCCTGCGGGAAGCCTGTGCTGTCCACGCTGCCCGAAGTCCTGGGCTCAGGCAGGCCGGCCTTCGTGCCGCTCACCACCACTCCCAGCTGTCTCATCTTTGCTCTCGTGACAAAGGCCCCTGTGGGGCCCGGCTGGCAATGCCCTTAGTGTCAGTAAGCATCTTCAGTGCCAAGGGTGGGTACAGCACCCATTACCCTCCCTGGGATGGCACAGACATCACCAGTGTTGCCAAATGGACCTGCTCCGAGAGCGCTCAGTGGCTGCCTTCTGTCAGAGGTGTCCCCAACCAGGAACAGCAAGGCCTCTGACCAGGACAGAGGCTGGCAGGTGAGGTGGACCTGCCAGAGCCTGGACCAGTGGCAGCTGTGCCGTGTCAGCAGGGAAGGAGCCCGGCAGATGTGCGCCCTGACAAGGGCAGAGCTCAGGGCCGGCAGGACACACACAGGACGCGGCGGGCACAGCCCTATGTGGCCAGGAGCACACAGAGGATGGACACCCTGAGGGTGAGCTCAGCGCAGGGGAGCCTGAGGGATGTCGGCCGGGCCCGGGAGCCCAGGCTGGAGGTAGGGCTGCTGGCAACCTGGGGAGACAGCATTCCAGCCTCCTCTGGCAAGAGGGGCGCTAAGGTCGCATCGTGTTAGGCTGGCCATTTCCAGAAGGAAGCTCAGGGAGAGTGTGCGCTGGGCGTGTGCCGGCTCCCAGCTAGAAAGCAAAGAGGGTGCTGTGCCACTCTGGTTCTGCTTGCGCACAGCGCACCAGGACAGGCAGGGACTGGAGCTCGCCTCTGACAGCTCCGGAGACGCGGGGCATGCCGGGCTGCAGAGTGACACGCACAGGTGAAGGCGCTCACTTGCGTAGGCCCAGGACAAAGCTAGGCGCACTCACACGGGAGGCACGGGAGGCACGCGCGCCACACCAGCAGTGGTTCCCCCAGGGCTGTCGTGCGCTGGAGGAGGACACAGGTAAGGAGCCTCCGTCCCTGCCCTCACTGGGCCTGGGGATGTCCGGGGTGGGCTGGGCAGGGCCTGGAGGACAGGGATGTCCCAGGGGCTGTGGCCCATGGAGCACCAGCACTGGCTGGGCTGGTGGGCGGGCACTGCCACCTCAGGGCTCTTCCTACGACTGAGGAAATGACAGCCTCCCGTCATGTAAGTCGCCGTGCCACTCCCCACCAGGGCTCTCCCAGGAAGGTCAGGGTCAGGGTCAGCAGGACAGAGCAACAGCCCCCGTCTCGAGGCAGAGATCCCCCCCAGCGCGGACCTTTCCTGCACGCCAGAGTCTGGGTTTCTGGGTCCCCGTCCTCTGTGCCCTTTCTTCCCTTGCTTTCGGCCACCCACCGTCCTGGCTCCACACTGGAAGTGCCCCACCACCATCCTGCCGAGGGCCCCGGTGGCACACTGTGTGCTGGTTACAGCCACTGTCCATCTTGCCACAGGCCTCACAGGCCTTCCTGGTGTCTATAACCGTGCCCTTTACATCGTGGAGTATGGAAGGCAGTAAAGGACAAGCCCCGAGCACGCGCCCCGCCTCGTTTGTAATGGGGGTGGCGCTCTTCCACAGCTCGGAAGACGCAGGTTCTAACAGCTGTGCGCAGTTTGGGGGTGAGGCGAGTGCCGCGGGGCGCAACACGCCAGTCTCAGAGCAGCGCGTCTATTCCACCTCAGGCGAGAGGCCCGGTGACCGGACAAGGAGGTGTGGAGCAGCGTGCGGGTCCCCGGGCACTGGTGGGTCATGACAGCAGGGCCCAAGGTCTCTGGCAGGTTGCTCCCACTTTGCACATGAGGGGCTGTGTCACGGCTAGGTAGTGTTTGCGACCCGCTGCGCCAGTTAAAGCTCTGAAGAAGCATTGCTGGAGCCTCCGGGGCAGAGAGCAGGCCTGGCAGGAGCCTGCCCGTAACCTGGGCCCTTGAGGACCTCCAAGCACCTGCTCAGCAGGGGACCTCACTTGGGCCCCTTCTGTTACCAACACTCTCACCAGGTGCCGGTCCTCGTCACCTCCCTACACGACCACCCACAGCATCGTGGCCAGCAGGCGAGCATCCCAGGTGAATGCTGGCTGGCTGCGTCTGGCATTGGGTACTCACATCTGAAGTGACTTGACAGGCATCGCTTCCACATCAAGTTACAAAGTTAATTTGCGCCTGTGTGAGATGTGCTTAAGTGCCTTTAAAAGGCGCAGTGTGGAAATAACCCTGCCAGGCCAGAAGCTGGTGGTGCACTGTTCAGGCTACCTGAGATGGGCGAGCAGAGACCCATGCAGTCCCCGGCAGACTGTCCTGGGGCGCCACAGAGCTGCTCCTTATTTTGCAAAATACCAGGACTCGAAATAGTTTGCAGCTGTGCTTACAGAAAACGTGAAGGACAGCAGTCCACAGAGTCCCTTCGCTTTGGTAGGAAAGAGGGATGATTTCGTCATTAGATTCGAGGAAACAGGTATTTATATTTCCCCATGGAAACACCCGCCTATCATCATGTGGAGCCCCGAGGCCTGGACGGCTGCCAAGCAGCTCTAGCACTCTTGGAGATGCCCTGGATGAGCCTCCCAGGAAGCAGTGCCTGTCACTGATGCGCGCGCACACACACACATGTGCAGTGTCACCGGCTCCTAATCCAGTGGTTCTGGCAAGCAAGCACTTAGACTGATACACGTGTCTCAGGACTGAGTCTTTTGTCGTAAGAGCAGCTGTACATCCCAGACTGCAAGCCCGTTCCCGGAGCTAGATGTGTAGAAACTCACTTCAACACCCCGGCCCTGTGGCTGCAGCTGGGATCTGGAGCACAGCGAGGAGTAACCTGGCTTGGGACACAAAGCCACTGTGTGGCCCAGGCAGAATTCAAGCCCAGGCCGCCGGGCTCCTGCCCCTCTATGCCCCTGCTGTGCCCACTTCCAGGGAAATCCGGGTGCCCTGCTTCCTGCCTGGGTCAGGTTCTTGGGAGAATATCGTGGAGCGAGTTGGTTCAAGATTATCACACACACACACACACACGCACGCACGCACGCACGCACGCACGCACGCCCCCTCCAAAGAATGAGGGATGGAACCTGAGCATGCACTTCCTCCTGTCAGGCAGGGTGTGCCAAGGACGAGGACAGGGTCCCGGGCTGCGCCACTCATCCTCCACACATGCACCCTAGTAGCTTCTTCCCTCCTCACTCCCGCTGCTGGCACCTCCTGCAGCTGGGGCAGGACCCGGGGAACGCAGAGGCCTGGCCCGCTGGGGAGCCGGGAGCTGGGGCAGCCACCCACAGGGCCGAAGCTCAGAGGCTCAGGGCGCCCTCCCTGCCCGAGGCTGCTGCCAGCCACCGAGTACTGCCACAGGCAGCTGCACCTTCCCCCCTCCCACACCGACTGCTGTCCAAGCCCCCCGTGCCCTCTGTACCCCATGCATAGCCTGGGCCAGCCAGGGCCTCTCAAGACAATGAAGTACACAGATTGCTGCTCACTCCTAACACAGATCAACCAGCAAACCCACTTTCCAAAATGACACACTGCGGATGGTTTAACAGGTTTACCTGGGGCTGGAGGCCAGATAGGAATCATCACTGTCCTCCTGATACTTTTTTCTTGGCTTGGCCAGGGTGGGAGACTCCTGCTCTATGGTCTGCATATCTGAAGTCACGGAATGCGAAATGCCGCTTGAGAAAATGGGAAGACAGGAAAACATTACACCAAGTAGTTAATGCACACTTCGGTCTCAGCAGAAAAATGAGTTTTACACCACGTCCCAAAGGAAGACAAATTTATAAGTAGGAGTAAAAACACAAGCAATAATTTTTTCAGTGTGAACTTGGAAAAAGAAAATGAAATCTTTGAGTAGAGGATGTAGCCCAGTGGTACAGTGCCTGCCTGGCAAGCATGAGGTTCTGAATTTGATTCCCAGTACAAACATTTATAAATGCAATCTTCGTGGGGATGACAGCTGCACAGACCCAGCCACGGGCATCGGTTGTGCCCATGATATCTGCAGCAGTGTGCACTTGGTGACCACTGAGACCTCCTCCCGTCCCCTAAAAGCCCTGCCTGCAATTTCCACTTGACACTGAACACTACAGCAAAGTAGCACATGTAAGAAGGGAAGGGGGCTGGGCCTTGTGGTGCACACTTGAAATCACAGCACTTGGGAGGCTGAGGCAGGAGGACTGCCATAAGTTCAAGGCCAGCCTGGGATACCCAGGGAGACCCTGTCTCAAAAAAAAAAAAAAACAACAAAAAACAAACCAGAAGTGGGGAAGAATACCAAGACGATACCTCTACTGTTGAAATGTTTTAGCCCAAGGAAGATCCACTCATGATTAGTGAACTGGGTTAGATTCTGCAATCCAAGCAGAGCCTCGTACCTCCTGCAGTTGCCCAGCCCCATGCCAAGTCTCTCTGCTTCTGCTTGTTTTTTGCCACTCATGTTCATTTTTCCATCCTTCATTTGAATTCCGAGGTCCTTATAGGCAAACTGTAAGGACAACACCCTGACAAAGAGAAGACAAACACTCAGCTTCCACTCCAGGCTCCTATGGCAAAGCATCCTGCAAAATGAAACCTGCACTTCCTGCTGTTAGCTTTACGCTTCTCCCATAATTGCCAACTTTTTTGTTGTTTGTTTCTGAAATAGGGTCTCACTTTGTAGCGCCAGGTGACCTTGAACTTGAGGTGATCCTCCTGCCTCAGCCTTCCAAGTGGTGGGATTACAGGAGAGCCCACCATGTTGGGCTCATAACTGTTAATTATGAAGGCGGGCTGGCCTTTCCTTTTTACTCAGACGTGAGTGGGCTCACAGCCCCTTTGTGATTGCTGCTATTCAAGGTTAGCGTGTATGGACCTGGTATTACATAAATACCACAGACACCTGGTGCTATATAAATTATAATTTATACCTCAACGATGCCTCTAAAGATCGTAGAAAGCACGACCTCCCCTGTGGATTGATATCTGACTATACTTCCCCATGACACATGAGTATTAGTGTCGCCAGCCTGCTCTAAGGTTAAAATATGCATAAAGCTGACTTCTCAGTCAGATAAATTAAGGAGGGCTTAGTCAATTGTATAAGCATTCTTAGAAATTACAGAAGAATTTCTGCGGGACCTGTTATGTAACTAGACCGCTCAGAACATTTATTTATTTTTATTTTTATCTTTTTGAGACAGGGTCTTGCTATGTAGCCCAGGCTGGCCTTCAACAGTGGCGGTTCTCCTGCCTCAGCCTCCGGATTACAGGCATGTACCACCACACCTGAGTCTTCCAGTGGTTTCTTAAGTGTTGGCCATCCCACAGGTATTTATGAATTACCTGTTACAAATAACGGACCCAAAAATAGCAGCCGCAAAGGGGTCAAAAGATATACAAAACTTTGTCTTATTCTTATGCGGAGCATTTCTAAAAATGCAATAGATGTCTAAAGTTTCACAAAGGAAACTATACATATATTAGCAGTAATAGTAGTATTACATAATAAAAAACCTCTGGGGTTCTAAAAAGTGTTATAAAAAATATATATATAAAATAACAGTTGCTAAATTGTCATCCATTAACAAAATTGTGTGAAATGGCACGGATTCCTTATAGCAGTGTCACTGTGAAAATTCCACTGTAATATAAAATCTTTGTAGGATCATGGCATCACAACAGTACTTCTTACTGGTACAAAAATACTTCTGCTGTATCCTTCCACTAGTGAGCCTAAATCCTTCGGTCTGCTTTAATCTGGTTTTGTTTTCCTTAATAGCATCACGCAGGACAGTCCTGAGCAAATGAGTACTATTCCTTCAAGCAGAACTTTTATATCAGATCTGCTGAGAACCGCGGAGAGATAGGACTGAAGCACAGCTCTACCCGAGAAGATGAGCAGACGCGCAGAACGGCTCTGCTACACAGGGGAGGAGGAGGGCGGGCAGCTGTCACTGCTACCAGCGGCGCCTGCACCGGGCCACTCACCGAACAGCCGCCGGGCACGCACAGCGCCTCAAAGGCAGCGATCAGCGCCACGTGCCAGGCTGGGCTCCAGGGAGAGCTGAGGATGTCATCACTGCAGTGGGCAGTGCGGGCAGCTGCCTCCCCTTCCCTCCCCGCCAAGTATGCCCGCTCTGGCCGGGCCTGGGCCCAGATGTAAGATGGAGTAAGACCAGGCTATCTGCTCCACAGTCAAGAAACAAGGTTGCTCTGAGAGCTCCTGAGCGTGCACAACCCCACCCACAACCATGAGAAGTCTGACCCTGCAGACTAACTCTCCAACACACGTGTGCTTCCTCCTGGGCATCACAGGCGAGTTGTGGCAGCGAGGGGAGGTGGGCTGAGCGGCAGCAACAGGGACTCAGGCGGGGCTGCAGGCGTCCTGAGCAAGGCCAACCAAGTGGCCACGGTAAGCTCCCCAGTCAAATCCATCAGATCCCTAGGTTTGCACCGAGAGACCCTGGGGCTTCCACACTGCAAAGCCCGCCCCACCCTGCCCAGCTCTTCTGGCGGCGCTTCAGCACGGGCCCGTGCTGCCCCCTGTACGTGGGGAGCGGAATAGGAAGGAGAACCCGAGGGTCCGGGCAGTGAGCCACAGGGATGCTGCTCACCCTCACCCGGGCTGCGCTGAGCGCTGGCGGAGCGTGTCCTACAGCCCCTTGGTAAATGGGCTGTGCTTCTACGTGGCCTCCGGCAATTCAAGCTCATCCTGATGCCCATGAAAATGAGGGGAAACCAGAGGAACGTCCACCGGCATGAAAACAGCCTCTCACTGGCCTCGCCGGGCAGGCTGTGCATGTCACGTGGTGCTCTGTGACCAGCCCCTTTCTCAGCATGGACGTCACAGTCTCTCTGGCAGCACACACCGGTGTTCTCTCCCGGTGTGCACATACCACCTGTGGTGGACACGCTTGCTGACCTGCTGGCCAGCTGACAGATGTGCGGCTGTCCCTCAGATTAATGCCGCTGTGACTGTGTCCATGGGATTCCTGTTTCTCACCCACACCCTCAGGAGTGTGGCTCTGGGCCCTGGTGCTTGCATCTAAATCAGTGCTGCCCGGAGGCGGTCAGATGGCATCTCAAGGGGGTGCTGGGGTCCCACCCGCCCCCTGGGGAGCCCTGCCACTGCCTACACTGATGTGTCACCACACACCCCGCACTGGCTGGGCAGCAGTTCCGCCCCCATGCAGATTGTCTGTGGGACTCAACTCACGGGGACTCTTCCTTAGGCGCAGCCCTGGCCAGCAGGTCCTCCTGCTCCTTCCTTCTGTCCACTGCATGGACCTGCTTTTCGATTTCAGTAAAGCTTGTATTCACCAGTTTCTGGGCCCCCAGGCTTCCTTTCTTGGCCCCGAGCTGGAACACAGAAAGATTATGCGTGAGCCACATGCACTGTTATCAAGCTATGGAAGTACAGCACCAAGGGCACTTCGGGGTGCTCTCTTGCTCAGTTCCATGTCTCTGAGAGGCTGGCACTAGTCCTCCTGTCACACATGAAGAAACTGAAGTGTGCTCAAGGCTGATGCTGGCCAAGACCACACTGGAAGAGGCGAGGCCAGTGCTCAAACCCCCGGCCCTCCCCAGAGAAGGCCACAGGGTCTCCACAGCCACCTTAGACTCTTGACCCTTGGCACAGAAACGGGGCGGGGGGGGGGTTCCGGCATTCGGCATACACAGAAACCATCCTAGACATTCATTCTCGAAGATATTTACTAAGTGTAAATTTCATCTTGTTGAACAAAACATATGTTATCAAGGCCACATTTATTGTGGCTCAAAATTAAAAAGTAAATAAAACTAACAGGACAAAATGGCTCAGGCTTTGAAGCCAAACTACTAGGTAGTATACACATAATACTTACTCCTCTTCTAGCTTGATTTGGTTTCTTTTTTATGATGGAGGAAACCTCTGCCAAAAAATAAAAATGGAAAAGTCAGACCAACAGAAATCATACATAATTTTTCCACATTATATGCCTTTCTAAAAAGTCTACTAGGCTACATATTACCAAGGACTCTCGCATTTTCCACATTAGTTTATCTCACAGAAGGCTCAAACACGTGCGCATTTTGTCTACATGAGCCTCACAGGTCCCACGCAGCGCCCAGGCTCAGGGACGACATGACATGTTCTGCACACCACAGCAAACAGAATCAAAGGGCCTGGCCCTGCCCTGCAGAACTATCTTCAGGATGGGCTTCAAATACATATAACACAAATGCTCCTATCAAGGGGTACACTTAAAAACTTTTTTTTTTTGGTTTTTGAGACAGGGTCTCGAGCTCTGCAGTTCAGGCTGGCCAGGAACTCACAATGGTCTTCCTGCCTCAGCCTCCCGAGTGCTGGGATTACAGGTGTGCACCACCACAGCTGGCACTAAATATAGGTGTACATTCATTCATTCATTCATTTATGTATTTTTTGGTACCAGAAATCAAACTCAGGACCTTGTGCTTGCCAGGCAGGCACTTGTGCCACTGAGTTATATCCCCAGCCCATAAGTGTAAAACTTTTAAAATTATTATTTGTTATTATTGTGGGTATGTGTATGAGAGGCTGGGGATTGAACTCCAGGGCCTTGTGCATTTTAGGCAAGTGCTCTAAAACTGAACTACATCCCAGCCCCTTAAAAATTTTCTTTAAATTATAAAATGAGCCCAGCAATATATGTGCAATGAAAGCAGTCAATAAAGTGCTTTTCCACCTCTACTTATATAAAGATTTATTAGCTTCTAAGAAGTAGTTTATTTATTTATTTATTTTTGAGGCAGGGTCTCGTTATGTAACACAGGCTGGCCTTGAACTCTGAGATCCTCCTGCCTCAGCCTCAGGGCTGGGAGTACAGGTGTGTGCCACCATACCTGGCCACACTAGTGTTTTAGTCACCATGCTTTCATTGCTTCTCAGCCTTCTGGCTAAGACCAACTGTGGTCGTGGTTCTTCCTAAATTTCACAAAAATATGTGATATTTTCAGAGAGAGACTCTTACATGGTTGTGAGCTGAGTAAATTTCAATCAAAGGTTGTAGATTCTCTTTTTAAAATACGTTTAAAAGACCCAGCAAGAATAAAATGTTATTGTTTTTCTTCCAAATATGGCAATGCACAGGCTGGGGTGTGGCTCAGCCGCTCAGCACCGGCTGTGAATGTGAGGCCTGGGTTTGGTCCCCAGCACTACAGTAAAAGAAAAAAAAAGGAAATAATGTGGAGGAGAGCAGAGCATGAGCCCGCAGCAACCGCGAGCGCTCCCAGCCCTAACCGGGGAAGAGCACGCGCTGCCTGTCAGATTTGTGCCGCAGCTGTCACCTGACGACCTGAGCCAGGACAACAGGGACAGACTTCTAGGCAAGGCGGCTGTTGCTCTCCTAGGTGGTTTCTCTCCCATCAACACAGAGTAGAACACACCGGTTTCAACTAAGGACTCCCTGCTAGTGAATGAGTGCGTTTACACCCCGAGAGCACAGAGGAGGGGAGGAGAGGCGCTCCTGAGCGGGCGCAGTGGTGTGGGCACGGTGGGCAGCAAGCAGCCTCGTGTGCTCCAGACTCATCGGCCTTGCCAGAAGGGACAGAAGCTTTCAGGCTGAGCTGTGGGCAGGGCCTTGGTCCTGGTCCCGGTCCCGCACCGCCCTAGAGACCTGAAGCTGAGACAGACGGGTGACGAGTCTCTTCCTCAACAGCTGCCCCCTCAAGTCAGAGGCCGGGCCCACAGCGTGTTACCTGGAGCAGGCTTTGCTGGGGCGCTCAGTCCTTCCACGCCGGGCTCTTGTTTGTGGCTATCTGAAATTTAGAACATCAGCTTCAGTACAAAAAATGCACTTGCACGACTTGCTTTTGAATGTGTAATAATGCAACATGGTCAGGCCTGCATATCTTAATCGATTTTTAATTCTTCTTAGAATTTTTTTCCCAGCACAAGTTTTTGAACCCAGAGCCTTCTCACTGAACTACATCCTCAGCCCCTTTTTTATTTTTTAATGTGAGACAGGGTCTCACTAATTCGCCTAATTGCCCTAGTTGGGCTTGAACTTGCCATCCTCCTGCCTCAGCCTCCCAGCGAGCTGGGATTACAGGTGTGCACCACCAGGCTAGGCTCATTGTCATCTTCTGAAAGGTGTTTGTTTTCAGTTGACACGTAGTGACTGTGAGCGTTTACAGGTCACAGTGTGATGCTGCGATACACGCACTGTGTGAGTGGCACAACCGTCACGTCTCCGCCCGGGGACACTTGCAATCACTGCTGGCTGCCCTGAGACACACAGCTAACTGCTGCTGACTACCTTCTCCCCACTCTCCCATGGAGCACCGGTACAGCTCTACTCTAAGGAATGTGACTTAAAAGTCTATGAAAATGCAAGTACATTTTCTGTGTAACAGCTTTGTAGAATAAAAATGTTAGTTGTCTCTTCCATTAATGTTGTTATTCAGAATACTGCCTGATAATCTGGTGTTTTTAATAATATATAATTTAATTTTTGTTTTGTCTTTGTTTTTTGAGACAGGGTCCCGCTATGTATTGTATCCTGGCTTGAACTCATTGTGATCCTCCTGCCTCAGCCTCCTGAATAATGGAATTACAGGTGTATACCACCACACCTGGCTACTCTGGGGTTCTAAAGTGACCCACTCTGAGCTACCTAGTGCTTATGTATACACACACACACACCGCTATACACCTCCCACTGGATGTCAGTGTGTGGAAATTCTAACACCAGGTACCTCAATAGGAATTAGCTGTTTTTTTCTTTTCTTTTCTTTTCTTTTCTTTCTTTCTTTTTTTTTGTCTTTTTGAGACAGGGTCTTGCTATGCAGTTCAGGGTAGCCTTGAGCTAACTTTGTACCCTGGGCTGGTCTCGAATTCTCAACAATCCTCCCACCTCAGCCTCCCGAGTGCTGGGATTACAGGTGTTTTCTATTTTTCTAATTTTATTTTATTTTTTGGTACTAGGAATTGAACTCAGGACCTTGTGCTTGCCAGGCAGGCGCTGTGCCACTGACCTATATCCCTGGCTCTGTTTTTCTACACTTGATCTTAGCCAAAAGGCCAAGAAGTGATGGCCCTATTTTTCTAATTAAAAAAAAATGATCCTGGTTGGGAACTATGTTAAAACTTCATTTAAAATATATCTTATCATTTTAATTTTTTGTTTTGGTACCGGAACTTGAACTCAGGACCTTGTGCTTGCAAGGCAGGCACTTATGCCACTGAGCTATATCCCCAGCCCACTTTTGTTTTGCTTGTTTTTTGAGACAGGGTCTCACTGTGCAGTTCAGGATGCTATACTCACTAGTCCAGGCTGGCCCTGAACTTGCGGCAATACTCCTGTCTCAGCCTCCCAAATGCTGGGATTACAGGCATGCTCACCACACCCAGTTCCAACTAACACCTTAATTTTCCTAGTTTCCCAACATGCCTGGCTCTTGGAGTAGTGGCCTCTGACAGTTTCTAAGGTCCCCACCTTTATCATCGCCAGGAGTGGCTCCCATGACCCGAGGTGTTAAAGGCGAGGGCTCTGGCTGTGCAGACGCCTGTGCTGTGCCGCTCACCTGCAGCGAGGGAGGGAAAGTCATTGGCACCCACAGCAGGACAGTCATGAGAGCAAGCCAGCGCTGTGTAATCACGTGAACAGCCTCTGCTCCATGGAAATGAGACTCAAGTGCACCTATTCTTAAATTCGTTTCAGGGCTCAAATGCTTGATGTCCCCTCCTTTTGTTAGAATATAGTTTTTAATTTGAAGTACTTCTGGACTTGCTCAGAGCTGTGACTACACACTGACAGCACCCAAGCCCACCAGGCTTCCTCTGCTGCAAACCCAGGCACGGCCAGTCACTGCCACCACCTGCCGCAGCCCCTTCACTGGGGACAGCTTCAGGACAGGACCGCCGGCTCCGTGCTGGGCCGAGGGTTCCGCCGGCTTCCCCGCCAGCATCTCCCCTTGCACACCCTGTGCTGCACTGCAGCTGGGCCTCCTTGGCTCCTCGGGCCTGTGAGTTTCTCAGCTGTCCCTCACTTGGGCACTGCGCCCTGCTTTGTAGGTCACCCTTGGGGAAGGACACAGAAGGGCTCCTCTTCCCACATCACGTCAGTGGCCCAACACTGGCATGGGTGACCCTGACCCCACCCCTTTCCATGCTGCTGCCTTGGGAGGGGACCCCGAGCCCAGTGACCCTGAGGGGAGGGATGCCCTGGGCTGCGCTGGAACTGGCCCCCGTGGGAGCGCTGCCCCTCCTCCCACCATGCATCTTCTTCAGGGACAGGAACTGAGCCACTGGAAACTCTGCAAGGCTCATCACCGTGACCAGCTCCAACTCACTTCAATTGGCGCAGGTTCCTGGGCACGGCCTGCTTGTTTTCCTGTCTGGATTTTAACTCAGCATTGTCATTATTCGCACGGTCACTCCAGCTGCCCAGGGCCACACCTTGGACGGCTCTTCCAGGCTGGCTGAGAGTGCTTGGACAAGGCCCCATCCGCTTCACCCCACATCCTTCCTATCCACAAGGCCAAGCTGGCCCTAGCCCACCTGCCCTGGCGACCTCAGCCGAGGCTTCTCCGCTGAACACAGGGAGTGGTTAGAAACCACAATCAGGACACTGCTGTGCCCCTGGTACTTACAGGGGTGTTGCCTGCCCCCCAGTCCTCTCAGGGGACAGAGCCAGGTGATGTGTGTGCTCCCCACATTTACATGCATATCTATAGTTTTCTGTCCATCTCTGTGTGTGTTCACACGTGTACAGACACAGGAAACGAGAAACACAAACTCCCGCTAACACCTCGCCAACAGTTTGCATTTCTCCTCTTTCCAGCCCATCATTTCCAGCCACGAATGTTCTCAGCTGTTAATCATGGGTCTTCCACATCTAGTTCTACCTCAAACAAGGACAACATACCGCAGAAGACCACCTGGGCTGGTTTTCTGCTTTCCCTTTCATAACTACTTCTGGTGGTTCTCCAGTGATCGGTGGGGAAATGTACATGCAAATTATAAGAGCAAAAAATCACATGGAACAAAATGCATAAGCTGGCCAGTGCTGTGGCCTGGACCCTTGCACCCCTGCAGGGTCTGGCCCCGACCCAAGGCATGGCAGGAAGTAGAGGCACATCCCTGGGTCACTGAGGGCCCGCCTTTGCCAGGTTCCCTTCCCTTAGCAAGGCAAAGTGGGGAAATTCACAGAGGCACCAGGACTGCTGTCAGACCAGAGCAGTAAGGGAAATGATCCCTAAAAGCTCACTCTGTGCTAGGCACTAAGTACGTTTGCCCATGGGACTCCCTGACTTCTCACGTAGTCTGAGGATACATAGAATGCACACAGCAGAATCAGGCCACTGAAATCCAAACCCCTAGTAAAACTGTCAGGTGCAAAGCTCTGGGTTCCCTGTGGTCACTGTCAGGAATAACATCCCAGCTTCCCAATAGCTAGGAAGACAAGCAATCACATTCCAGCTCAGATGTGACAAGCAGGAGGGGTATGTGCTTCTAGACTGTTTCTGTAAAGTGGAGGTCGGGTTTGTTTTCTTGCATGCTCATCCACTCCCATGAACTGGGAAAGGTCTTAAACTGCAGCAGCCACACTGGACCCTTCCACGGAAGCCACATGCGAGGGACAGCACAGTAAAGGCACTAGGTGTTAGAGTTTACATCTGAGATGTGCCCCCAAAGATCATGTGCTTATAGGTGGGGCTTTTGGGAAGCGACTGGGTCATGGGTGAGTCGCATTTACCCCTGCATCAGTCCACTGATGAGTTTACAGCTGGATGTGATGCTGGGAAGCGAGGCCTGGGGGAAGAGGCGGGTCACTGGGGGTGTGCCCTGGAAATCTATCTCCCTCCTCCTCCCTGGAGCTCTCTGCTTCCTGCCCGCCCTGCCATGGGCTGTTTCTCTCGGTGATGCCCTCTGCCACGTCACCTGCCTTGAAGCCAGCGCACTATGGACTGAAACCTCTACAAACTGGGAGCCAAAAGAAACCTCTCCTCATTTAACTTGTGGGTGCTGGGTATTCTGTCCCAGCAATGAGAAAGTAACCAAGATGCTAAGAAATTAACTAAAAAAGTAACCAGGAGGCAGCTGCCTCTGAATGGACGGTGATAAGTTAATTCCTGTCTTGTAAAAGTTGCTTATCCTGCAACCTAGCCTATCCCTTAGCTGAAACATGGTAAACATACTCCTTACAAACTTTCAGAAGCACATTCCAAAATGAAGTAGAGCACAATACCTACCTCAGGAGAGACGTGAGAGGCAAAGAAGTCCTCCTCCTTCGGGGAAGGGGATGAGGGCGGCAGCGCGCAGCTGTCGAGCCACAGCTGGAACGGAAACGAAGCCACACTCAGCGTCCCCGCGCAGGGGTTGCCCCTGTGACTGGGCTTCTGTGCCGCGGCTCAGGAATCTCTGGCACCTACCGCAGGGACTTTATTTTTTTACCCCTTTCTTTTGCCTTCCTCCCTCCCGCCCTGAAATCCCTTCTGAAAGGGAAAATGCAAAAGCTTCATATGTAAGCACAGGTTCCAACTCACACCAGCCCTCATCATCCACAGACTCCACACCCATGCCTTCCCCCGAGTGCTGAATGTACCTGTGGCCCCAGTCAGTCCCCATGGTTTTCACTCAGGCTCCCAGACACACGAGCTGTGGGGTGAGCTGTGCATCAGGCTCACCCAGGCAGGGCATAGCGTGCTCTGCTTTCTGGTGTAAGTTCTCACACGTTAACAAGCACCTCCTTGCAGCCTATGAGTATCATGTTTTCCATGTTTTCCACCTTCATGCTTTTAGAGGATAATTTCTTTCCTTTTTTTTTTTTTTTTTTTTTTGGTGCTGGGAATTGAACTTAGGACCTTGTGCTTGCCGGGCAGGCACTTGTGCCGCTGAGCTATACCCCTGGCTTTAAATAAGGTATCTTTACATAGAAACATATTTGAACTAAGGTTGTGTATTGGTCACTTGAAGAAAACGTGACCACAGGCTGAACAACCCTGCCCCGGTGGTCCCTGAGAAGCAATGCTTCCAGGTGCCTTCATTCCGTGGTCAGGGAGAGGCGACAGAAAGTCTTTCGCATACCGTGTCAGCTGCACTGGTTCCTTGTGAGAGAGCCCAGCAGGAAGTCCCAAGGTTCGGGACAAAAGCACGGCTTCTAGAGAATGAACATGCACCTGAGGGGACAGCACCCCGGACTCACGTCAGTGCCGTGCTTCCGCGTGGCTTGGGACGCCAACGACTTGACCCTCTCCCTGTAGAGCTGGGCAGCACGACTGTTGTACTTGGCGTTGGTGTCGGTGGTGGCACAGCCGTGCTGGTGGAAAAAGGATGACTGCAGAGGAGAGTGGTTGTAGGGACCGGGTTATAGGAACACTGTGTGGAGCAGACATCCTGACCCAAAGGAACTGCCTGCAACAGGGGATCTTTCAAATATCGGTGAAAACTAACGTCATTTGAACATCATGAAAAGTTGTAATATAAACTTCTCAGTAATGAGGGAATTCCCTACACAAACATAATAGGTATTTTGGTAGGACTAGAAAGAGACTTGCATTATGAAATGAAGTACCTGGCCCTCACCTCTGAGTTAAGCCACTCAGGACAGTTTTGAATTCAGGAGCAATCAATTTCTGTTTGTACACCAGGTGTGGTAGCGCAGGCCTGTAATCTCAGTATTTGGGAGGCTGAGGCAAGAGGATTGTTGCAAATCTGAGACCAGCCATGGGCTACAAAGTGAGCTCAAGGCCAGCCCGAACTGCATAGTGAGACTCTCTCAAAAAAAAGAGCAAAAAAAAAATTCTGTTTGCATTTCATTAAATCAGAATTTCTGACAATTTGGTTAGGAGCTGTGCTGTTACCTTGTTTAACACTCTTCTTTTCTCTTTTTCTCTTTGAGAGAAGGTCTCGCTATATAGTTCAGCCTGGCTTTGAAATCATTACGTAGCCCAGGCTGGACTGGAACTATTGCGATCCTCCCGCCTCAGCCTCCCAAGTGCTGGGATTACAGGTGTGCGCCACCATGCCCAGCACATTCTCTTCATTAACACAGACAATAAAGGTAAGATGATAGAGCCAATTCCAAACAGCCAGAAGAAACTGCCTTCGGCCACCTGTGCATCCAGACACAGACTTGAACAGCAAAGCTTGCACGAGTAGTCTTGGATGAACCTAAATGCATCAGTCATGGTACTGACCACCACGCACCTCAGATCCTGTCCAGTGCTCTTTGTGGGCAGCACCGCATAGCAACACTACCAGTCCTTACTGCTGTCTCACTGAACAGATGGGGAAGCGGAAGCATAGAGAGCCGACACCTTGGCCAAGGCCACCCAGACAGTGAGGTGACCTGCTCAAGCCAAGCCCCTGCCCGCCCTGCCTTGGCTGGCCAAGGTCCTGAGGGCGCTCCATGTTGGGAAGGCTTAGCACTAAGGAACTGAGAGCAGACTCTCAGTGTGAGGGGAGCAGTGCAGAATCTGCAGTGGCAGGACCCTGGCCGAGGGCATCTAACACAATGCCTAGCGTGTCTAATTCTAAGGCACACATTCTTAGGAGGAGAGGAAATGCTTTGTGAGAAAATGGGAGGAAAAAATAAACTCCTTAGGTATTGCAATGGTTGTGGCTCTCTAAAATCCACCTGACAGACTGCATACCTCGGTACTCAATTTCTCTCATTAGGAAATATTAAACCCAACTGAAGTTTAATATAAAAACAAAGAAAGAAATGCTGACTTAAGGGAATCTGGTAATTCCCAAACTACTAGTTTAGACTTAGAATTTTAAATAATTGATGCTAGGCATTATTTTTACTTGAAATGCATACAAATAGGGTGTGTCACACTTTAACAGTACATCTAAGGGCATTCCACTTGCTGAAGATGTTCCATCTTGGCATCATAAACAACGTTTCACAAAGTTTTCCTGGCTATGTTTGAGAGAATCAGGATTTTTTTTTTCTGTACCAAGAATGAAACTCAGGACTTTGCACTTGCCAGGCAGGCGCTTGAGCTGCTGAGCTATATCCCCAGCCCGAGAGAATCAGATATTAAATTTATAAATAAAGCTTACATGTTTGTGGATGGTTAAGTATGTTTGTAAGTACAGTGAAGGAAATCTCTTTTAAATCACTTAATTTATAATATGTGACACTTGTCTGATAAATTTGAAGAATAGGTTTTAAATTCATAGATGTAATAAATACTAATTCAAATACATCTGATGCCTTCTAAGCAGAAAAGCAGCATTTAGTAGAAAAATTTTAGTCATAAAGACACTCCTCTATGCCATGGCAAGCCTGCAGACTGTTTCTTTTTTACCTCTTTTTTGAAGAATTATCTTGGGCTGTATATGAAATATATGAAAAGGCAAAAAGAATGGTCTACAGGTTGGACATAGGTGCCACATCCTGTTTGTTTTGTTTTGTTTTGTTTTGTCTTATTGAGACAGGGTCTCCCTATGCAGTTCAGGCTGGCCTTGAGCTCACTTTGTAGCCCAGGCTGGTCTTGAACTCCCAACAATTCTCCTGCCTCAGCCTCCCAAGTGCTGGGATTACAGGAGTGCGCCACCATACCAGGCTTTTTTGTTTTTGGTCGTACTGGTGATTGAACCCTGGCGTTTGCATATGCTACATCCCCAGCCCTTGAATTTTCTTAAAGCATTTATTATGCTATTTTCGCTATTTTCTGGTTAGTTTGCTTCTGTGACCACATTCTGACCCTCTCTGCCCACAGGAGCGGCCTTATTTGTTACCGTATGCCAGCCTGCTACCCAAAGCTTTGCGCCTCCAGGGCTCAATACCTACATAAAGCAGCCTCACGGGGCCCCAAAGGCACAGGCAGGTGGCTCTCTCCCCAGGAACCCAAAGCCGCAGGGGCGCAGACGCCAGAATGAACTTACGGCACTGGCATTTCCTCCCACTTGCATGCAGCGCAGCTGAAACCATGACCAGTTGGAATCCAGCTCTGTAGATCTGGAAGAAAGAATGTTCCCAGCGTTAACACCTTTCTTCTCCAGAACCAAACCCATGAGCTCCTGAAAACTGGCTCCTTCGGCTTCAGGAGCCTAAGCAGCTGTGGTTTCTGGGGTGCTAGGGCTTCTGGGTGGTGACACTTGGCACGAGCAGCCCTGGTCTCTCTTGCTCTTGCTGGCAGCCGAGGCCTCAAAGGCCCAGTGCCCTATCCCGTGCCCAGCCTGGAGGCAGGCCGCGCCAGGCCAGTAGCACTGGTGTCACAGCGGCTCCAGGCGCCACCTCCTCCGGGCCAAGGGATGTGAAGGTCTTTGTGGGGCTGCCTGGCTCTTTGCTTTCCCCCCAGGGGGTGAGGAGCTAAAACCTGGTAACATGACTGTACGCAGCCTGGAGCCTCTGTCCGGACTCTCTCAGGCCAGGCAGGCAGTCACGGCTTGAGAAGCCTCCAGGGGCCTGTGCGATGATCTAGCTGGGAGGCCGGAAATGATAGGATTCCCAACACCACCTTGCCAAGGAGCCAACTGCATGCAGCCCTCTCTCCTGATCCCAGGTAGAAGTGAAGAGCAAGGCTGTCCCCGCCAACACAGCAGCCAGCCCCAGCCGGCCCTGTAGGATGTGGGCACTCAGAACGACTGTGGGCAGGACGCACTTGACAAAGCGGACAGAGTGTAGGGCAAGGGGAGTGGCCTCAGACTCGCAGAGATTTTCCTTTTGAGCTGCCTTTCCACTGACTCATTTCTATGTCTCTTGGTGTCATTCAGCCTTTGTAAATGTTTTTAGAAGTATAAGTATGTTTAAAAATTTTGTTTCTTTTGTTGTTTTTTGAGACAGGGTTTCACCCCATAGTTCAGGCTGGCCTGGAGCTCTCGGCAATCCTCCTGCTTCAGCCTCCTGAGTGTTGGGATGACAGGTGTGCACCATGGCAGTCTCTGTAAATGTTAGCAGCTATCTTAAAGGTAACACTAACTTCAGATTAATACTAATGCAGTGACAAATTCACTTTATAGTGATGTACACAAAGTAGAGATTTAATCACACTCTATAAGAAACAGGGCTGGGGATACACCTCAGCAGCACAGCACCTGCCTCGCAAACATGAGGCCCTGGGTTTGATTCCCGGTACAAGAAAAAAAATAGATTTCCCAAAGACAAAAACAAGACAAAACAAAACAAAATAACACCCTCTCTGGTCAGAATTTCTGACCACCAAGCAAGATGAGGAGCCGGATCCCACCCAGCTCCACCACCTCAGAGAGCCCCCCCACAGGCATCCACAGCCAGTTCTGCCCCAGGGTGGGGGCTGGCAGCACTCTCTGTGGGGCAGACTGAGCGCCCACAAGTCCCAACTCGGCCACTTGCTCGCTACAAGATCTTAGCGACGTAGCTTCACTGCTCATGCCTTACGCTCCTCCTCTGCCAAGTATGAGTATGAAAGCGATACTACGTATTTTGCTCTTGCAGAAGGTAAATGAGCTAACATCTGAGAAGTGCAGGACTCCGCCTGGCTCGTGGTAGACCTCCTGTGGTTAGAAGTCCAGGACTCCACACCTGCTCCCCTCTGGCTCCTAGGACAGCGTGCCACACAGTGGGCCGCTGAATGCAGCTCTGCGTCCTCATGCAGGGCCTCAGCACTGAGGCTGGTCGGCCGCCTTCCGAGCTCTCGCTCCAGCCTTCCCAGAAAGAGAGCCAAAGCCGTCACTGTGCATCTTACAGAAATGATGGCAGAAACCAAGCAGGAGCTTGTTATTGACTGAGCTCTGGGAATTCTCCGGGATCACTGTACCCAGGGGTGAGCGGGGCTGCAGGGAGCTCTACCTTCAGTCCAGGGCTCCACTTTGTCGCATGAGGACCTGGACCCAGAGCCCAGTGAACGCAGGCAAACACTCTCCCGCTGAGCCACACGCCCCGCTCCTCCTTCCACCCAGATCAAGGGATATGGTGAAAGCTCAGAGTGTTAAGCAAAGCAAAGATAGTAAGCAAAGCTAAGGACTGAATCAGTGTCCCTTTAACAAATAACTACTGTAACCAGTAAGGTGAGCAGGAAGACAGGTTTCCTAAAACCTCTGTAAATCTATGTATCCAACATAACCTCCTTCAAAACTGCATGAATCAGCTCTGCCAAAGTCATTGTGGTTTTGTTTCTTTTTTTTACCTTTTTGAGACGGTCTCACTAGGCAGTTCTGGCTGGCCGTGAGCTCATTTTGCAGCCCAGGCTGGCCTCAAACTCGCAGCAATCCTCCTCCTGTCTCAGCTTCCCGAGTACTGGGATTACAGGCGTGCGCCACATGCCCTGCAGTCATCATGTTTTTTGTAGTTACGAGTTTTTTGTAGTTAAATAGATCTCAGAAACTTATGAGACTCGAGTGACTCTCACTAAGTCAACAAAACAAAGTTTTCATGGAATTGAAATTTAAAATGGAATAAATCCAACCGTAGTTGTTCCTCCCCAAGACAAGCTCAGGGAAGCTTCTAACTTGTGGACTGCGTCCTACACGGTCACCAAAGGTGTCCTTGCTACGGCAGCGGCAGCACCATGAGAGGTGCTCCTGTCTCCTCTCCATGGGTCATGTCTGCCTCTCAGGTACCAGTTGACCCCATCTGGGCATCCCATCTGGGTGCCAGCTGGGCCTGGCTGTGGCCGAGCTTACAGGACTTCATCCCTGTGTCCCCCAAACCCCCACAGTGAGGCCATGTGTCCTCAGCCCCACACTCTCGGGGGAGAAACACAGGGGTGCAGCCCAGAGCCACTAGGGATGGCCCTAGTGACAGTGGCCACAGCCTCACTCCTGGTCTCCCTGAGGCTGTGCCTGTGCTGCCCAGGCCAGGTCACTTGTCCCCTGCGTCACCCGGGAGGGCCTCCTGAAGGCAGTGAGGGCTCCAACCTGGCAGACAGTTGGACACCCAACATCACAGAACCCTCCCCTGTGGAATGTGCCTTCTCCCCATTTTCCCAGGCATATGAGAATCTGACCACAGCTGGGAAGCCAATTCTAGGTCAGGGCTTCTTTCCCAGAGAGAGAAGCCTTAAACATTTATCAGCAGCCGGGTGCAGTGGCACATGCCCATAATCCCAGCACTGGAGAGGCTGAGGCAGGAGGGTCACTGTGAGTTTGAGGCCAGCCTGAACTACATAGTAAGACCCTGTCTCAAAAACCCAACAAAGGAAAAAAGGAAGGAGGGAGAGATGCAGGGAAAAAGAAAAGAATCAGCTACAAAGTCCTTCATTTTTCCAGATCCTATATCTCTCTTTTTTTTTTTTTTTTTTTTTGTATTTTTGAGGCAGAGTCTCGCTTTGCAGCTCAGGCTGGCCTTGAGCTCACTTTGTAGCACAGGCTGGTCTCAAACTTGCGATGGTCCTCCTGCCTCAGCCTCCTGAGTGCTGGGATTACAGGTGTGCACCACCACGCCCGGCCTGCATCTCCTCTCAAAGCCTTGGTGCAGACCTCCCCTCTCCCTGCTGTGTGTCCACAGGCAGATCTCACCAACCTTCAAAGCTGGCTGCAAATGTTCCTCAGCTTTAAGGCTCTCCTTGATTTTTTCACACAGACCTTAGTTTCCTTCTTGCAGGCACAAGTTTACAGTCTTCCCTGTACGTCCGTTCTATTTGAGCTTGTTCCTAGACTCACAAATACTTAATGGGGAACTTGGCAAGAAACAGCTAGAGGGCAAGGTGCCACGTGACAGGTGACACCCCAGCAGCAGGGGAAGAGCTGCACCATCTGAGGCATCACCATTACCATACTCCTAACCTGCCTCCTGTGTTCCTGGAAGAGGCCGAAGTTTATAATTGTTTCTTTCTGTGTAAAACTGTCGCCTTGAAATTGTACTTAAGAAAAAATAAACTCCACTTAAATAAACACCCATCTCCACCGATGCTGTCACCAGGCCCTGCTGGGGAGGGAGGCTGTTTGTACAGGGCAGGCCCTGCAACAGTGGGAATTTATCCTGCTTCATACCTTCGGGTGCTTCAATGTTTTTTCCCAGTTAACTAGAGTTTGTAATGTTTCTTAATAAAAACTCTAAAGAGGAGCCCTTCCCCACTAAAGACAAAACCCACACTCTTTTTTTTTTTTAAGCCAGAGACTGTGATCCCAGGCAGGCCTTAAACGTCCTACACAGTCCTTGCTGGTCTCAAACTGCGGATGCTCAGCATCCAAGTGCTTGGAGTTACAGGCGCACGCCCCGCCCAACCCCGGCTGGAGAACCTTCTTAGCCTTTCTCTTGTCCATGCCCATACTTCTGTCCTCAGGCTAAACAGCAGATTTTAATGGCTGTGCTTGAATCATTTATAAGCATTATGAGTCATACAGTTATGTTTACTTGACTTTTAAAAGTCTAGTGGTTAAACCGCCCCAGCCCAAACACATCCTGCTGTCCTGGCCTCTCCGGCTCTAGGCCAGTCCTGTTGTCAGCAAAGAACATGGCAGAAAAACACCTGACCTCCTGGGAGGGAGTGGGAGGAAGGGGGCCGGTTTTCCTGAGAGAGCACAGGGCAGATAGAAAGGAGAGCGCCAGGCATGCGGCTTATGCCATCTTCAGGTGTCTGCAGGAGCTGCCATATGCTAACTTACTGGTCAGTGCAGGGACAGGGACATTAAAAATAACCCTGGGATGAGCTGGGCATGGTAAGGCCTGCCTGTAAGCACTTGGGAGGCTGAGGCAGGAGGATCCTGTGAGTTTAAGGCCAGCCTGGACAACAAAGGGAACTCAAGGCCAGCCTGAACTTCAGAGCGAGATCTTGACTCAAAAAAAAAGAAAAAGAAAAACCTTCTGGGCGAGTGTGTAGCCCAGTGAGGGTTTTGCATGTGTGAGGTCCTGGGTTTCATCCTCAGCACTGACAATGAAAAAATGGACCTGACTAAATAGGAAAGAACAGTGTTTTTGACACCTAGCACAGGGAAAACTAGACACACACATACAACAAAATGAAGTTGTACTCTTAACTTGTACACCACAAACAAAAATTACTGAAAATAGGTCAAAGGTAAGGACTGCGGGTTTAAAACTATGAACGCCTAAGGAGAAAGCTTCATAACAACGGACCTGACAATGATTTCTTGAATAATGCACCAGAAGAAAAGGCAATAGAATAAAAACAGAGAGAATGAACTTCATGGAAATTTTTAAATTTGTGCAGTACTGAGCATGGTGCCATATGTCTGCAATCCCCACCCTCAGGAGGCTGAGGCAGGAGGACTGCAACGAGTTCAAGGCCAGCCTGAGCTACATAGTGGGTTCGAGTCCAGTCTAGACTACAGAGAGAAACCCTATCTCACACACAAAAAAAAAAATGAAAAGAAAAAGTTTGTGCATTAAAAGAATTATCACTAAAGTCAAAATGAAACTCACAAAATGGAGAAAATATTTGCAAATCATGTATTTGATGAGAGATTAAATACCTGGAAAATGTATAGGATTTCTAAAACTTAACAACAAAAACCCAAACAATTCAATTCAAAAATGGCCAAAGAACCTGAAGAGACATTTTTCAAGGGAGATATATAGATGGTGTTAAGTGGAGGAAAGCGGCAGCTTCATTAACCGTGAGGGAATTGCAAATCAAACTACGAGGAGACACTGCGTCACCCCCACTAGGAGGGCTGTTACCAAATACCAAAAGAACAGGGCTGAAGACGTTGCTCAGGGTTAGAGTGCTCGCCTTTGGTTCTACCTCCAGGCCCGCAAAGAAGAGAAGGAAAGAAAGAAGAAGGAAAGAAGGCAGGGAGGGGCTCGTGGTGGCAAAGGACGAGGGAGCTGGAAGCCTTGCGCTGTTGGTGGAAGGTGAAGCCACACAGATACTGTGCAAAACAGTATGGTGACTCCTCCAAATACGAAAAGCAGCATCACCATCTGACCCAGTCACCTCGCTCTGGGTATATGCCCAGAAAACCTGAAACAGGTTCTCCAAGAGACACGTGTACATGTGCATTCGAAGCAGCTCTATTCGCAGAAGCAGAACAAAGGTTTCCCAAGAGGAGAAAAGGCCGCCAGATGGGACGGACACACAGGGCAGGACGGTGCTTAGCATTAAGGGCGTTCTAGCCTAGGCCACAAGGCGGATGAACCTTGAGGGCATTATGCTAAGCCAGGAACAAAAGGCCTTTATGATCCCATTCATACAAAGTACTTAGAGACATGAAAATTATAGAGACAGATAACAGATTGGTAAATGAGGCATGGTGGTGCATGCTTATAATTCCTGCTCTCCAGAAGCCTAAGGCACAAGGATCAAAATTTTGAAGCCAGGCCTGGGATATAGCTGAATGGCACTGTCCTGCCTGGCAAGTGCAAGATCCTGAGTTCAATTCCTGGTACCAAAAAAAAAAAATCTGAAGCCAGCAAGACCCTGTCTCTAAAATACCAAGTGAGCTGCAGTCACTGAGCTGCTGCCAAGAGCTCAGCTCCACCCCTAGAGCCCTGCCTTCCTGGCCATCCATCTTCCCACCCCGCCTCCTCCTGCAGCCGCCTCCATGGGCGTTTCCACAGAGGTCGGAAACCCTGCCACATGCCCACCACCCAGAACCTCCACCCTTTGAACCCCTTTGCTGATGCAAGAAAGGGGGATGCCCTGTTTCCTGCCAGTACTGAGGCTCACATTGGTGTCAGACTCCAACAGAGAAGTGGCAGGAAGACCCTTACCACTCTCAAAGGATCGCTCATGATCATGATAAAAAAAACCAGTGAAGGTGGTGAGGAAATGCTACTGCCACTGAGTGTCCAGAATACCGAAGTCATTCGGCTGCAGGATGACAGCGAATGAGCACATGCCGGCTCCTGGTGGAGATCGGCCTGGCTGAGGATGGTCAGCTGAAGGTTTGGGGGTTGTCAGTGCTTGTGGCTCACTGAAGCTTAAGTGAGGATTTCTGTGCAATGAGTAGAATGCCCCCTCAGTGCCCTGTCACAAGTTTAAAACCTCACAGCTTGTCTAATGTAACCACTGGTGTCTGCTTTCACTTGGACTGGGGTCACTCCTTTACGCAATAAACTGAAAAGAATAAAAAAAGACTTCTAGGAAGATGGTGACCAGGTAAGCAGCAGAGAAAGATCCTCCCAGAGGATCACCATCCAGACACTGGATTACAGCAACATGAGAAAGACAAGGAGGAAAGTGGTACCAGGAAGGATTAGAAATGAGAATCAAAGCCATCAGAAAGAGCGAACAAGATTCTTTCCTGAGAAACAGCTCTTGTAGCTGCCACGGCCAGCTAGAGGCAGAGGAGGAGAAAGAGGGAGTCACCACTCCATACACACCCTCGGGTCGCTCCCTCATCCCTACACTTGCAGCTTCAGCTTTGGAAGCCCGTGCTTGAGGAGGCCTCCTGACTCGGCAAGAGGAGAGCAAAACTCCGAGAACTGAGCCAAAACTGGAGCAGAGAAAGTGCAGCCTGGAAAAGAAGCAGTGGCGGTCAGGAGGTGCTGTTGAATCCAGCTTGATGATGGTACAACAGCCACTGAAGCAGCATGCCCACTCTGCAGCTACCCATTCTAACCAGTGCCCCGAGGCAAGGTGGAGACAAAGTACACAGCCCGCCACACCCAGCTCTGCCCTGTGGCCTGCTACCTCTCCCCTGTGAGAGCAACTACCAGCAGAGAGCAGCAGAGAGTGGTGGCAGCAACCCTTGAGCCAAGGCAAACCCCGGGGATCCAGCCAATGAACAAACAGGAACTGGAGCACAAGAGCAAAAGTGTGGTGCAGATGGAGGTGGGCCAGATTGCCCTGCGCCCTTCTCACTCTAACACAAAGCAGGAAGCACGAACTGAGGTACCGGGCTCCAGGTCCCACCCTGAACCCCCTCTGTGATCACCTTGAGACTTGAAGCCCCTTGCGCCCAACATGTGTTCCAGACAGCAATGGGCTGAGACCGCGGGCTTCAGGACCCACTCTAAACTCTTATGAGCACTAAGAGGGACTTCATACCACTTGCAAATATGAACCTGTATGAACCCACAGAGACAAGTTATATGAAAAGCAGGAGTCCTGGAGATCGAGAGATTACAACATACGCTACACAGAAGACCCGAGAAACTTCTCCAGTTGTCTCCTAAAACTAATAACTAAACTTAGTACACACCCTGGACTACCTCAGTGGGCACGGGTTGGGGAGACCTCACACCACTTGTGCCCAGCATCATAAGTGTGCCCAATGACCAGCTGTGTAAGGGGCAGGGAGCAGCAACACTGGAGATCGAGAAGTAGGAGGCAGCAAAGACTTGGAAGTAAGGTGCAGACCTGGACCTCTAGCTGGTCAGAGATAGCTTCCAAAGAGTCATAGGTGGCCTGAAGGGAGACACTGGTGGCCTGTGAGGGGACCCCAAGGGCCTTGACAGGGAGCTCAGCAGCCTGTGCAGGGAGTGGGGTTCCCTGCAGGCTACATGAAAACCCTGAGGACCTGCACAGGATCCAGGGCACGAAGCGATTGGATTGGGCAGAGTCTGGTGGTCCATGGGGTCAACCCCGTGGACTCTACTGGGCCTCTGGGTGCACAGCATTGGGGCAGAGCCTGGTGGTTCGTGGGGGTGACCCCAGGGACTTGACTGGACCCCCAAGGGCCTCGAGGGCTTGTCAATGGAGCGCTGACCATAGTATGCCTGGGTCCCTGACTATCTACTGTCTTTGAGGATGAGTGCTTTTCTACCTAGTGCCATAGCAATTTGTATGCACCCATGTTTGTTACAACATAATTTGAAGCAGCCATGTGTCTTCCCAATGTGAGAGCCCGAGGGAGTAAATAAACCAAAACTACAGTTATCATCAGAGGGAAGATGACTGAGTGGGTGGGAGAACAATGGAGATGAGGGCAGAGAAAACTGATAGATCAACCGTATATGCCTTTATTTGTATAACTGAGTAACCAACTTCAGGATAACATTATGTAATACAACAACCCTTGTTAATTCCCTACTATCTCCTCTGTAATTATGTATTTCCTTTGTTGCTTTTGAGCTATTCTGGTTCATGTCTGTTTGATTGTTGATATTTTTCCATTCTTTTGTCTTTAAAATTAAAAAAAAAAAGCCAGGCAGGGTGGTACACTGTGTAATTCCCAGGGCTCAAGAAGCTAAGGCAGGATTGCTGAGTTCTAGGACAGCCTGAACTGCATAGCTAGAGCCTGTCAATAAATAAATAAATAAAAGCTTTTCTAGAAAGGGTAGGTTGGGGATATAGCTCAATGTGAAGAATCTGGGTCCAATAGTCAGTAGCACAATAAGAAAACAAAATTCATATATATAGACATGTCTGTTTAATGACCTGTTTAATGACTGGCTGCACTCCGACTGAGGCCTGCTGTTTGGACTTACGACACGCTGCTCGGACTGAATGACCATAGCCTCAATGCCTTTTCTTGTGTGGTAGACCTTGTTTGTGCAATGCTGCAATTTTTGCTGACTACACTGTATAGTCCAGCCCTGTAGTTTTATGTTGTCATACATTAGAGTTCAGCATATGAGAGTTGTGCAAATAAATGCAAAGTCATCAAGCTGGAGTTTCCTTTGACCGTTTGTTTTTTCTGAATATTGTAATGCACACACTATATACAATTCCTCGTTTAGCAACCAGTTCCCTGAACACCCTAACCCCAGGAACAGAGCTTGGTCTGCCTGTATATATATGTACATGTGTGTGCACATATATACACATTAGCTCTACCATCCTTAGTAGTGGAGAGCAGGACACCCTGAGCTATTATGTGAGGGGCAGAGTTACAGTTTTACATTTTTATGAGATGAAAGGACTTAGGAAGTGGATGGTAGGGATGGTCACACAAGTTATGAATAAATTCAGTAAAACTGAACAGTGTACTAGAAAATAGTTAAGATGGTAAGTTTTACCATAAGAAAAAAATTGAAATAAATAAACAAACTTTCCTGGGCAACTTAATCCCTCAGCTTTAAAACAACACCCTGGAGTGGGTGCTGTGTGCCCTCACTTAAGAGAAGACATTGAAGGGAAAAGAAACACTGCCTCAAAACCCTTCATTCTACCTAGGTGTGGTGGTGCGCACTATAACTCCACCACTCCAGGAGAACTGAGGCAGGAAGATCACAGTTCAAGCCCAGCCTAGGCAGTTTAGTGACTTTATGAGAGCCTGACTCAAAATAAAAAGGGCTATGGCTGTAGCTCAGTGTGAGGGCCCTTGGCTTAATCCCTAGTGTTACCACCGAAAAAGAAAGACAGACAGACAGACAGACAGACAGACAGACTTCATTTTGACTATCTTCAGCATCACTGCCTCCTCATCTCTGGTGAGATCTCCCCAAACAGGACCTGAACAGGAAATACCTTGCTTCACAGCTTTGGTAATCACATTTCCATCTCCACACTCACAACTGACCCAGCATATTATGTGATGTCCAAGCAAACACAGTGAGAGAGGGAAAGGACACCATGTGACAGCAGAGGCTCCTGCCCAGGGCAGGAAGACGCACTTACCTAATAAAACTCAGGTGAACACCCAGAGACCGGTGTGACCCTGAGCAGTCGATGCAGAGAAACACTCCATAGGTTATGCTTGCCCAGCTGGGGTTTTTAGCGCCACAATCAAAGCACACCTGAAAGAAAAATGTGAAAGTCAGTTATTAATTAATTTATATTAGCTGGATGAGTCATACAGCACAGTACTTGACTGGCTTGAACACAGCTTAACCTTTACAATTTATACTTTGGCTATTACAAAATATCTCAGGTAGGTTGTTTTGTTTTGTTTTGTTTTTGGCCTTTTTGAGACAGGGTCTCACTATGCAGTTCAAGTGAGCCTTGAGCTCACTTCGTAGCCCAGGCTGGTCTCAAACTCACAATGATCCTCCTGCCTCAGCCTCCTGAGTGCTGGGATTACTGGCGTGCACCACCACATCTGGCTTCAGGTAGGTTTTATAAAAGTTCAAATTTATATCTGTTATTACGATACTGAGACTACTTTTCATGTAATGAAATATTACCCACCCTGAGTTACTAACACAGTTGGGTGACCTCACCCTGACTTTCCAGCCTATCATCATGTATCTGTCAGGACACTACGCACTGTCCCCAGGCAGCGCCAGGGGTCTAGGGCCTGCTCAGACATTCCCTGTCCTGGAGGCTCAGCAGGGACCCTACAGCCGGTCACATCAGGGAACACTCCAGCTCTCCCCACCCCAGGCCTGGGCAGTGGGTTTTCCCATACAGTCATTGTCTGCATGCTTCCTCTCCTGAGTGGAGGAGGAGGGGGAGGCGGGTGTGCCAGCCACATGGCTTGGTGATGCCCACCTCCTGGTTTTCACACACTTGTGCACCCTCTGCCTGACCTCCTGGTGTGGGCTGTGTGAGCCATAGCAGAAGCAATGGAACCTCACTTCCAAGATCTGGTTATAAAAGACACTGTGACTGCCTCTCTGTCCCTTTGATCACTGGCTCTGCGAGAAGCCAGATACCACATCCCAAGGATGTCCAGACAGCCTCACAGAGAGGGTCTGTTGACAAGAAATGGGAGAGAAGTCCTGGCTGACAGCCAGTGGGGAGCAGACACCTGCCCACACTATTCAGGGGACCGCAGCTTCATGAAACCTGGGGCCAAACCAGCCACCAATATCACCTCACATCCTGACACCCACACCACCTGTGCACATGTACATAAGAGAACACAGTCTGTGGTCCTAAGGTGCTACATGTGGGGTGACCTGATGGGCAGCAGTGGGTAACTGATGCAGAGTGATGTGCCTCTGTGAGACACCATGTCCCTCTCACATCACTCAGGTCACTCAGGTCACTCAGAACCCTCAGGACACAGCGCATAGCTAAGGAAAGTGTCTTCCACCCACTGAGGGCCCCACAAGCCCCACAGGTCTGGCCCTGTCCCTGTCACCTTGCTTTCTTTCTCTGTTAGCACATGGCGGTAAGGAAAAGCTGAGTGTTCTCAGTGATCTGGATTTTCAGAGTCTGAAAAACAGTGCTTTACTCATAATAAATGCTCCCTAAGTATTTATTAATCAAGTAAACCGAGATCCGGGGAAGATGGCGACCGGGTGAGCAGCAAGGGAGCGAACCTCCTTAATAAACACCACCAGCTCGAGACAGACTTGGTGAGCGTGAATGCCGGAACCTCGGCTGGGAAGTTTAAACTGGGCGTATTTCTCTGAGATGCTGGGGGAGATGTGGTAGGGCGGACCAGGCTGCCGGGGCGAGACGTGGGAAAGTCC